>JASANB010005168.1:0-10968 GCA_030248155.1 Sabatieria punctata | reverse complement strand
TGAAAGATTAACTTTCTTGCCCTTGTCAGCGGCATTATCTTTCGAGAGCAGAGAGTCTTCAATTTCCGGCGCTCGCTCGGTAGTCTGTTGAGAGGATAGGCTGCTTTTTGGCCGATACTGACCACTCTTGCTTTTCTTGTTGCGATTCGGCATCTCGGTTCGGAACCTCCAATTGCACTGCGCCCGTTTTGGAATGATGAATAGCCGTGTAGACGGCGCGATCACAGTCGGCGAGATAACGGCAGAGGTAAGTTGATAGGCCGGACAATTGTAGGTTAAACTACAATTGTACGGCAGAGATGAAAGTAAAGTTGATGTACCGGGCCAACAGCACAGTGGCTAGCACGGTACTGGATTAAAAGAATAACGAATTAGTTATAGGTACGCCGGAATACCAGTACACGGCAATAATGAAGAAGGAATAATGCAGTGGTATCCGCTATGGGAAGTTACCAACCGCAAGAAAGAAGAACCCAGCGGCATCCACTATGGGAGGTTACCAGCTGGAGCGAGCGATAACTAATGGTTGAGCGAGCGAGTAATAATAATAAAGAACAGTCTTACGAACTGCCTGTCGACTACTGTTATTTTAATATATTAATATTAAAATAAAACTATTATTAATAGTGCCATTTTAATAGTATTAAATCTATATTAATATTAAAATAGAGGGTCTACTATTATATTAAATTAAATTAAAAATACAAAGAGGGGCTTAATATTAAAATTTATTTTTAATAGTATTTTAATAGCATTTTAATAGTTTGACCTTGTTTGACAATGAAGCAGTTACCTACATACAATACTAGAATTTAAATCAGAATTTTACTTCAGAAAATGATAAAAATTGAAGGTGTCTGACCGCGCTCCGAATCTCGAATCTTGGAAACTGTGGAACTTTTCTCAGTGATAGACATGAATGACAAAAGGACCTGAATCTACTCAATAAACTATGTAACAATCTTTCCTTTCAAAAATGTCGCTTTAACTATGCATCAATATTTTCTTTCAAATTTTAGATGCCTAGGTTCTGTTCGAATGCAATTTCGAATATCAACAGGTCGTTTGCGGAAGGGAAACGGGTCGGGTCGGGTTTGGTGGGTCTGGCACCGGCCGGGCGGTTGGGGCAAATTTTGGGAGGGGGTTGGGCACTAAAAAACGCTCAAAAATCGCAAGTTTTCGGCTAAAATGGTCAAGAATCGCAAATTTGGGCTGAAATACAGCTAGAAAGTGCTGTTTTACAGGCAATTTTTTTTCAACTTTTATGTCTGAAATTGCAGAAAATCGAAAAAATGTCGTCTTGAGGGAGGGGTCCCCATCCGGGGGGTCTGGCCTAACTGGAGTGGGGGGCAGACCCCAGACTCCTCTGTTACGTGTATGCTTAAAACCATGTTCAGACAAAGTCATTTTAAAAGAATGGTTATTTGTAAATTTACAGAGAAAAATGCTTCTAAGTTGGATCTCTGATTAAATTTTTAACTTACACTAGCAATTTCAAGCAAAAGATGTTGTTTCACCAATTCGCTAAAGTGTGTCCAAAACTTTTTAAGTTCATTTTAGAATCTACTATTAAAATGCTATTAAAATACTATTAAAATTGTTATTTAATAGTATTAATATTAAATCTAAATTAAAACTAGCACGGGACTATTATATTAATATTAAATTAAAATTAAAATCGGCTAGCTCTATTATATTAATATTAAATTAAAATAAAATTTCACTATTAAAATAACAGTACTGTCGACAGGTTGAATTATCGGTACCAGAATTACAGCACAACGCTTACTGGGTTTAACCGTTTATCCACACTTTACAGACAGAACAGTCGGAGCGACCGCACACTTGCTACTCAGCTCGACAACAACAAGAAAAGTAATTAAAGATGGCCGACGCCTCTCAAAATGGCGGCGGACACGCTAGTCGTTTGCTTGGAATGGCTTGTCTCCCAATACGCACGGCAACGCCAAATTGTAGTGGTCGAAGGTGATAGAAATAGAAACTGTGCACCCTCCAACCATTCTTTATAGGTGGTGCAACGGAAGGAGGATTCCGTTTCGAAGAACGCTGTCGAACTGCCGGCGTTACCGATATGCAAATTTTTTGCATCCAGTGAGGTGATGTTGGTTGTTATTGTACATGTTTTCCTAATTTTTAAATTGTTGGGAGGCATTTTCCATTTTTTATGTTTTCCATTTTACAACTTTCCAACTTTTTGGGGAGGCGATTTGTGCCCGACCGGGAATTTACGCAAAACGCAAACCAACAAAGCGGACCGGCCAGCGGAGTAGTGCGTGCGGTACGAAAGCGCGGTGCGATGCGATACGATGTCACTGGAAACCGAAGTTCTACAATCAGGCCTTGTGGTCCATTTCGCAACCCCCGTACGGTATCGCCTTTCTTTCACTGTCCAGCCACTAGCTTCCAGCATGCTTGGACTCAGCCGACCCAAGTAAAGCAAAAAAAATAGTAAACAAGTAAAGCAGTATGCAACACTGCCTCAAATTCGAAGTGGAAAGTGTGTGCTAAGTTTCACACAAAGCTCAGTATACTACCTCCAGTAGTTATCAGTTAACCACTGAATGCCATACTTGAAGAAGAGGCGCAAGCCACACTTCCAGACATTCTTTCAACTGACATGGAGTGCCTCTTCGAAAACGCTGTACCAACTTGTGGACTTGGGTTTTGCTAAGAGCCTCTTGTTCAAGTATGACATTCAGCTCTTGAATAATGGTTACTGAAGGTACACTGAGCTTTGTGTGAAACTTAGCACACACTTACCATTTCGAGTTTGAGGCAAAAGTACGGTAAAAACTTTAAAAACCTGAAAACCAGAATGAAAAAGGAGTGTACTGAAGTTGCTCACTTTACACTGTTACAGTACCCGACTCCGTCGCTTGTTTTGGCCAGGCCACCGACCAATCGATCGGCCATTGCACTCTCTTTCAAACGAAGTCGAAAGCTAAAGGATCGGTCTACTCAAAGTAAAGCTGGAAATAAATTCCCGTTTTTTAACAATCTGTATGTATGTCGACGTCGAGTCGACCATACAGGAAGAGGATGCCCTGTACTGACAGAGTTAATTTAACACACACGCAGGAAGCACTTTGTTGTTAGGTGAGTAAGGCAAGAGCCATTTCCCGTTTTTTACTAACGTTGCTAACAACGTGCCCTCATTTCATTTGTCTAATAAAGGATATGAAGACTTTGAGTGTTATTAACGTTCACTGACTTCGTTTTCATCCGAGTGGCATGTACGCGCTGAGAGTGTTGATATGGCTAACCTGCCCACTCCAAGTTCTCCAGCCAGCTGAAGCGGTGGAGGTCACGGTCGGGATGCTAAACAGTAGAGGAAGCCCGACTGAAGACGCCCTAATCGCTATGAATTTAGCTGCGCAGGACCTCAAACACGATGGCAATCTGCCGCAGCAGATCAGTTTCCAGTAAGCTCTGCTCTTTGTTTTAGCCAAGAGCTCGAGTGAGAAACGAGAGAATTTCAGGAAACGAAAGGAATAGGTATTTTGAAACGTCTGGTCGAAATCTAGAGAAGTTGCATTTCTCAACAATTGTGTCTTTACGTTGCGAAATGTACTGTATGTATTGATGGGCCCGTAAATTAATATCCGTTCCCATCTCTAAACTGTAGTCAGTGCCCTGATGGGCACGTAAATTAATTTCCGTTCCCATCTCTAATGCACTGTACCATCAGTAATCATATGATTGATATGATCAATAAGGGCACTGACTACAGTAGCACTGGCACTACTGATAATAGTACAGTGCCTGTATGTACTATTGCACCACAGATACTGTAACTTCATGCAGTACCCTGCCTACGGCATAACGCTCATCATTGGAGAAAACCCGTCCTTTGAGAGATTATTTCTTTTTTGCACATCATTTGGCTCAGCGTTTTTAAGCGGAGCGCTTAGGTACTACAGTCTGGCACTTAACGCCGTCTACGGTACTGGCACCATATACGGTATCTTCGCTACCTAGGCTAGTGGCACCATATAATGGTATCGGTAACTATGCTAGTGGCAGCATAAATGGTAACAGTACCTAGGCTAGGGCACCATATAAGGTAACGGTACCTAGGCTAGTGGCACCATATATGCTACCGGTACCTAGGCTAGTGGCACCATATACGGTAGGGCACTAAATATGGCGTATATGGTATCCCAACGTTCGGGGAAGTGCCTGACTGACTGACTATGGTCAATTTAGATACTAGAGCACGTAGGAGAAGAATCGTGTCGTTCGTAGGCGTGTCGTGTTTGCGTGCAATATACTGTAGTTGAAGTCAGAACCTTGGAACAAATTAACTGCTTGCTCCATAACAACGGCTAATTGATATTTTCTAACTGTACCGGAGAGTGCTGCATAAGGTACCTCCCCAGATAGTGTACCCGGGGTACACTATTTGGAGACAGGTTTTATGTCATGGGTGTCCAGAATTTTCTACATTACGGTAGCGTTAAAGCAGTTTTATGTATATTTTTTGCGGGATTTTCAATCTTATTTGCTCTCATAAACTCACAGGAATGAAACCAGCGGCCTCGGTATCCGCGAGATCAGTTGTTTGTGGGCTCGAAACCGGTTAAGGGACTGGAAGTAGTCGACGTAAAGCCCAAACCAGACCGCCGAAAGCTGGTGATGGCCAGCAGGTAAATGGGAACCGAACCGGCGCTGCCGTTGCACCTAATGGCAGCAGGGGGGTTGTTTGTAGGCAGGGCTACCCCTATTGAAGGGCTCTGAAAACGAGCGACGGGTGTACTGAGCTGCACCAATAGAAACAAACAATTTTTCCGTTCAGCTCACCTCAATGGAAAAATTTGAAGGGCTGCTGATAACTCAATGCTTGGCTGTTCTGTTTGCTCCGTAAATTGGTCTAGAGTTTCTTTCGTTGAAACTGTAGTGGCTGACAAATTTGTAGGAAAAAATGTCAGCTTACTCGTCCGTAGCAGTTGGGCAAAATTTTCCGTTCAAGTGAGCTGAAGGGAAAAATCGTTTGTTTCTACCGGTGCTGAGCTGACATACAAACATACAAACATTTGGTCAAACCACAGTCACTCACAATGGCAGACACAGTAATCTGTATTGCAAAATTGCAGTTTTGCTCAGAAATCGCAAAACAAGTGGTTTAACGTGATTTGGCTGTGTCACTTAATGTACTGGGTACACATAAACTGGATCTCATTTTTTTTCTAAAATGCAAAGTGCTGGTTAGTGTACCCGGGTACCCAATGCAGCACTATAGTTATATGTATGTTATCTCCCTTGCGAATGCGCATCTACTGTACACGTATTTGGTTTTTGACTGAAAATCTTATAATTCCAACAATTTTGGCCCCAAAAAGGTTGTTGTTCTTGTTGTTGTTGTTGTTGTAACTTTTTGTCCTTTCGGACTAGGAGTAGCCAACTGCTATAGAGCAGGAAGAGACACAAGGTCCGGCAGCCTCCTTAACAATAACCCTCCCCTTTTGCTGTCGGTGGGTGCAAGACAGCTAAGGTTTGGTCCCCATTTATCTACTTTCCATTGCTGACTTTCGACGGCCTGGGTTGGGCTTTGTGTCGACTACTTCCCATCGCCTCGACAGGTTTCGAACCCACAAAGGTTGAGAAAACCAAACTTTCTGACAAATTCAAGACCTATTTGGTCTCCTTCTCCTACCTGCTTTTTCCACCTGAACAACAACCGAACACCAATAGACCCAGCTACTGTACAATGTAATTACAGTGCGCGCAGAAACAGGTACGGTACTGTGCATACATAGGCCGGAAAAATGGGTAGTCAGGTGGGTGGGTTGGGTAGGGTCGTTATCGTTTGGGGTCGAGCATAGTACCGTACTTGTTTCTGCTTACACTGCAATTACAGTGGCTGGGTCCATCAGCGTTCGCCGTTGTTGAGGTGGAAAGCAGGTAGCAGACCAGGTTGGGGTGGGCAAACCACCCCAGACCCCCGGCCCAATGGTACTGTGCGAATACACTGCCTGTTTGGGAAGCTACGTACCACACGAAGACTTGTAGGTTCGTTGTGAATACAACGTGTGCCAACAATGAAGATCCATTCGAGGCAGTGGATGTTGCAGCGCAGCAATATTTTCGGCATAACGTCAACGTGTTTGTGGGACCGCTTTGCAGTTACGGTAGGTCATACTTTCATCTCTTCTGGTGAGAGATTAGCAGGACGCCTTGCAGGAATGGACCCTGTGGCGCGCCTGGCAGTCAAGTGGAACCTACCGGTGGTAGGCTACTTGTCCACTTCACAGTACCTGGCCAACAAACAAATCTACAGCACCCTAGCTCGGGTGTCATTGACTGCAGACAAGTTTGGTCAGGCCATAGCAGCTGTGGTCAAGCACTATGGCTGGAAACAAGTGGTCATTGTGACCGACCCCGACCCGGTGGTGGTGCAGTGGACGGCGGCCAGTATTCAAGACCAACTGGCCAGAGTTGGAATTGTGGTCAATAAAGTGATTCACTGTCGCGGCAGTCACTTTGAGAACGACATTCCACACGCACTCAGCAGTATTGAAAAGAATGGCAGAGGTATTTACAGCTATAGCATTTTCATATATTTCATCCTAATCATTGATCAACCTTTTCGATTTTACCGGGTCAATTTTTAAGGACAACATCCATTTTTTCAGGTCTCAAGTAGTATTGGTTAATGGGGCACAAACCCCCAATACTCAAGTATCTATTGTACATTTGCAGTTGTGATATCGGTGCTGGCCAACACAATCAATCAGCTGACAAAAGATTTTATGGAACGAGCGGATGAGGCTGGCATGACCAACTCTGATTATGTTTTCGTTGTTCCATCGGCTTATGTTCCCAATGGTGATGCGCTGAACGACAGTTTCCGGTCGGTTTTAGTGGTAAGCCTTACACTGTACAGCTGATACTATGGTTTGATTCAGCTCTACAAACAATCCTTACTAATTTTTACTATGTCTTTGTCGAATAAAAACGAAATGCAAATAAATCGCAGGAACTGCAAAAGTATTTACAAACCTCCTTTCACAATGTTTAAAAAGTATTTTCGTCTATACCGTGGGAATCTATCCGAAGCCTGGTAATTGTTAGGAGTTTTCCTGAAAATAATGTTACTACCGTAAGGCGCGACCGCAAATTTGACAAAATTATGGCCCTTCCAAAGGTTGCGGAAAATTTCGTACTCGGACATTACCGCCCCGCATTACAATTACCGATTTAGATTTACGCTTATGTTTAGTTTTAGGCTCAGGCTAAGGAACGGGATTTAGTTTAAGCATTAATTCATGCTCTAGCATATCTTTAGTCCTATGGTTAGGCTTAAGTACAGATCAGCCGCCGTACCACGGGGGCAAGTGGTCTTGTATGATTCACCAGACGGCATCATCGTCGCGTCAGTTAGCCTTTACTTGCATCCCGGTCAGACCGTAAATTGCCATTCTACCATATCTACTCAATAAATTCGCGTCGAAAACCGAATCTGATTTAAGCGAACAGGGCTTCCGACACGTAGATTCGCTTGGTATAGCAAATCGATATAGTAAACAGCGCTGTCTGTATTTCTGCCAACAATTTCGTTTTTAAGAGTCCTTCTCTGAACCGATCGAGTTTCAGTATTCAGACCCCAAAATTGAAGGTTTGAGCTAGAGAGCTGTAAGTTGGCACACTAATACATACTTATGAGTTATCTTTCAGCTGCAAAGGATTAGTGGATCTGACGCTCCTGTCCTGAGATATAGCCTTCCGAAAATCGGTCCGCTTAACTATGGGACCAAAATTTCAAAGTCTAATTTCTCGCTTCATACTCGGAATTCGGACCTAAAAATTGGGGGTTTTAGAGTACTTTTAGACTGCTTTAAGAAATTTTTGTCAAATTTTTGTTTTCAGAAAAAAAATTTTTTTCGCCCCCTTTGCGCCCCCCTAGCTCTTCTGGAACCCCCCAACCCAGTTTTTTTATTTCAGAAAAATGTTGCGCTATCCATTACCTACCGTTTGGTGTGAAGCATTGTTTGCTCAGACCCGAAATACGTGAGAAAATTGAGGTCAAACATGTCCCGGTCGCAAAATTTTCGCACTTTTCTCAGGTCAAATATTTCCAAGTCCGGTTTTCCACCTACTAGTACGAATTCGGACTTAAAAATTGGGGGTTTTAGCGTACTTTTAGATACTTTTAGACTGCTTTAAGAAACTTTTCTCAAATTTACGTTTTGAGAAAAAAAATTTTTTTGCCCCCTTTGCGCCCCCCCCTAGCTCGTCTGGAACCCCCCCCACCCCCGTTTTTTTATTTCAGAAAAATGTTGCGCTATCAATTACCTACCGTTTGGTGTGAAGCATTGTTTGCTCAGACCCGAAAAACGTGAGAAAATTGAGGTCAAACATGTCCCGGTCGCAAAATTTTCACACTTTTCTCAGGTCAAATATTTCCAAGTCCGGTTTTCCACCTACTAGTACGAATTCGGACTTAAAAATTGGGGGTTTTAGAGTACTTTTAGACTGCTTTAAGAAATTTTTGTCAAATTTTCGTTTTCATAAAAAAATTTTTTTTTCGCCCCTTTTGCGCCCCCCTAGCTCGTCTGGAACCCCCAACCCAGTTTTTTTTATTTCAGAAAAATGTTGCGCTATCAATCAGGCCCTCCCATGAAAGGACCGAATGTTATGAGTTTTCGTGCTGGGACCCTAACGGGGAAGACTTGTCATCGGTAAGAAGTGCGCCAAATTCAAATCACTTAAGTACTGGCACCTTCTACTGAACCTAAATCGTCTTCAGCCTCCAGGCCACCTCTCCGAATCGGCCGATTCTCGGGACAGTACTTCGGCGGGGCGATTTGAAGTGGATGGAAATGGTGCGTCTAGAATGAGAGAGCATGTGAAAGAAGTACAGAAGCTAGAAGACGTAAAACATTGGTAAGATGAAGGAAAATCGGCAGCTTCGCCTTCTTCCACTCCGAATCGGCCGATTCTCCGGATAGTACTTCGGCGGGGCGATTTATAGTGGATGGTAGTGGTGTCCGGGAAGGAGAGAGCATGTCGAAGAAGTACAGAAGCTAGAAGACTTAAAACAATGGTAAGCTGAAGGAAAATCGGCAGCTTCACCTTCTTCCACTCTTAATCGACCGATTCTCGGGATAGTACTTCGGCGAAGATCGATGAGATGCGAATCGTGAGTGGCGGGCTGGATGATCGAAGTGGTTCTGTTCTGGTACGATCTGGAAGGGAGTAAATGGCAGAGGTGGCCTGGAGGCTGAAGACGATTTAGGTTCAGTAGAAGGTGCCAGTACTTAAGTGATTTGAATTTGGCGCACTTCTTACCGATGACAAGTCTTCCCCGTTAGGGTCCCAGCACGAAAACTCATAACATTCGGTCCTGTCATGGGAGGGCCTGATTACCTCAAAGGGGCAAAAAAATTTTTTTTTCTGAAAACGAAAATTTGACAAAAATTTCTTAAAGCAGTCTAAAAGTACTCTAAAACCCCCAATTTTTAAGTCCGAATTCGTACTAGTAGGTGGAAAACCGGACTTGGAAATATTTGACCTGAGAAAAGTGCGAAAATTTTGCGACCGGGACATGTTTGACCTCAATTTTCTCACGTTTTTCGAGTCTGAGCAAAAAATGATTCACACCACACGGTAGGTAATTGATAACGCAACATTTTTCTGAAATAAAAAAACTGGGTTGGGGGGTTCCAGACGAGCTCGGGGGGCGAAAAAAAATTTTTTTTCTGAATACAAAAATTTGACAAAAATTTCATAAAGCAGTCTAAAAGTACTCTAAAACCCCCAATTTTTAAGTCCGAATTCGTACTAGTAGGTGAAAAACCGGACTTGGAAATATTTGACCTGAGAAAAGTGCGAAAATTTTTCGACCGGGACATGTTTTATCTGAATTTTCTCACGTTTTTCGGGTCTGAGCAAACAATGCTTCACACCAAACGGTAGGTAATTGATAGCGCAACATTTTTCTGAAATAAAAAAACTGGGTTGGCGGGTTCCAGACGAGCTAGGGGGGCGCAAAGGGGGCGAAAAAAATTTTTTTTTCTGAAAACGAAAATTTGACGAAAGTTTCTTAAAGCAGTCTAAAAGTACTCTAAAACCCCCAATTTTTAGGTCCGAATTCCGAGTATGAAGCGAGAAATTCGAGTTTGAAATTTTGGTCCCATAGTTAAGCAGACCGATTTTCGGAAGGCTATATCTCAGGACAGGAGCGTCAGATCCATTAATCCTTTGCAGCTGAAAGATAACTCATAAGTATCTATTAGTGTACCAACTTACAGCTCTCTAGCTCAAAGTTTCAATTTTGGGTCTGAATAGGGGGCAAAGGACCAAAACGCGATCTGACCAGAGAACGACTCTTAAAGTTCTTATTTTGGAAATCGATGAAACATACGTACCCCTGCCTGCCATTTTAAATCTTTTGTACTCTTAGGTCTACCACAGGGGTTACGATGCCGAACTAAAGGACAAGTTTGAGCAACGAATGAATGAGTTTGGTAGAAACAGCAGCATACCGGTAAGCTTAAGTGTTCTGTTTGTAGTGGGGTCTTGAGGGTGTATTTATCGATTGGCGTGATAAACTGACTTTCAGGGACTTTAGTTATCACTTTACCTCACCTAAGGCCAATCCTTCAGACTTTCAAGTAACTTTCAGCAAAACTTGCTACTAGCCGCTGTTGACGTTTCTCGATAATAGCAGCCTAATTAACCTTCTGAACCTTGTTCTAATCTATTTAATCTCAGTCAATGGTACAGTAGTGGGAGTCTCTCTCTAGTTACTTTAATACAAGCAGAGAGGCCCGGCGTTTGCCAAACAAAGTGCCAAAGTAGCGATTTTGAAGGACCGTAATTTTGGTTGTACGTAGAGTTGTGCACGGGGGGGCTAAGTCCGGCCTACTGTAATTTTAATAGTGAAATTTTATTTAATTTAATATTAATATAATAGAATTTTAATTAAGTATTAATATAATAGTCCCT
>JASANB010005167.1:0-15171 GCA_030248155.1 Sabatieria punctata | reverse complement strand
TGAAGCACCTGTAATCTTCGGCCCTTTGTAAATTAAGCACAAGGTATAGGGTGTCGCGATTAGGAATGCAAATGGTATCCGGTATTTATTGAGAAATGGCATTATTTGGTATTTTGTGTTTTTCAATACCATATAGCATACATGGGCCGGAAAAATCCGGAGGGGGGTAGGGCGGTTGAGACCTCGGGGGGGGGGGGGGGGGTCCCACGAAAAAAGGCCAAAAAACGCCTATTTTGCTTTAAATAAGCGAAATTTTCCTCCCTCCGGGAGGGGGGGTGGGTGGCCGAGGGGGTGGTATGGCCGGCCGAGGGGGAGGGGTATACCCCCCTTACCCCCCCCGCGGCCCATGTATGCCATATAGTTTAAATAACAGATTTACTTGGACTTTCAGCTAATAATTCAGCATATTTTGCGATCGTGGTATGTTTTACAACATTTGAGCTCATTTTCCTCTTTATTTTCTTGCTTAAAACAGCAACAAAATGCATTAGAACTGTTTATATGGCTGTGATCTCAGCACAAAATTCTTTAAATTGATGTTTGAACTGAATGTTCCACTTTTGTTCACACTTCTTAACCTGGGCCGTGTACATCGGAGATGCTTCCTGTGCGATTGAAAAGTTCTTACTGACCTAGCCTCAGCTGACAGACATGTGAATATGAGCTTCAGTACGTTATAGACATACATGTAACAGCTCCGGGCCGACCTGGGGGTAGGGGGGTAGGGGGGGGGGTTTCCTCAGGTGGGGGGTCGAGGGGGGGGGTTTCGCCCAGGTGGGGGGTCCCAAATTTCAAAAAACTCCAAAACGCCTAGAAATGCGTTTTTAGCACGTTTTTTTCAGTAAGGACGCTAAAAATCGCTATTTTAAGCTGCCAAATAGCGTTTTAAAGCTAAAAACAAGCAAAAAATGACAAAAAGAGCTTCCAAAAACACCGATTTTTCTTAAATATCAGCAGTGGAAACGCCAAATTCGGTTTCCAAAGGCTTTTCAAGTGAATTTTAGGCTAAAAATTAGTGATTTCTGACCCAGTTTGTTAATACTGGAGCCACTACCACCACTTGTATTTTTTGGTCGGGGGGAGGGGTCCCTTAACCTGTCTCGGGGGGGGGGGGGGTGAGGGGGGTTTGGCCTTTCCAGCAGGGGGGTAACCCCCCAAACCCCCCTAGTACATGTATGGTTATAGAGCTTGTTAAAATTCCTTTCCAGTAGTGCAGGCGTTATCTGAACGTGGTAAAGCTTGATTTGGGCCAGGAAATCAGACAGACAATCTTTTGGATTAGTTCAGATTGCTTATGATGACCTGTCTTGAAAACTATCTGGTATTATTTGGTTCAGAAAATTATTTGCTATTTTTTATACCATTTGCATCGGTACCCCGGATACGCCACAGACCTAAAGTAACCAATCCAACACCTAACTAACCTGCAACATAACCAGAGGAATAACCTCCTGTTGCTGTCGGTTACCGGAAGCCTCCATGGCGGCAAACAAATCCCTCACAGCAACCGTAATAGCCTCAGCAGCGTTAGGAGCCCCTGCCATTCCACTCATAGCAGCGCTCAAGTCACCGCCAAACCGTTTCAACCCATCTCTCAACTCAGGAACCGACTTCAAACACTGGAGAGTGGCGTTCATGTAGCAGGTATTTCCCAGATTCTTCAACCCAGCAGGCAATTGCATCGCACTGGCCCTTTCTGCCTCGCTCAAATCCTCCATAAACACGGTCTTAGTAGCCGGGGCTTGAGGGACGGGGTCGGCAGAACCCATCATCATTAGAAGGGCGCCGGGTTTGAGTTCGGGGAACGAGTGCCAGGAGTCATCGGAGAGAGTTTTGCCTTTGAAGAGAATCTTCTGTCGTTCGGGCGGCACGTTGGTTAAGGCGAATAATTGCGCTTTGAAGAGGGACGGCGGTTCCAGTCGGTTCAACTCTAGAGTGTGCTTGCTCTTGCCCCACTTTACACTAACTTGACAGCTTGTCATTTTGGAGGTGAGGTAAGGAAAGACAAAGCACTGAAAATGAATCAGTTTTCACTATTTTCAGATGATGACAGACCATAGAGATCTCGATACACATGGAGAGATCACTTTATTTCACCCGTTACCCATTGTAGGCCAAGTGCAATAAGGAAATAGGTCAAAGTGACAAGTTTTAACGTACATCAAACATAATAAATTGATAGAAACACGAATATGGAAGTTGATAAGGCAAGCTCTAACATTCTGAACCGTAATTCATGACCAGAATACAGTAATGCTAATAATAAAGCAGTATGAACCGTACAGTAACTTATCACACTCACTAATACACACAACTATTCTGCGGTTACTAAGTTGCGGAATGGAATAGAACCACTGAGCTGACTCAACAGGGTCTTAACTTAACAATCTTAGCCTGAGCACTCGGTTTTACGGAACTAAAAGCTAGGCTTTTCATAAAGTTCTTGCACATACAGTTAAAAAACTTCGTTACCAGACTATATCGGCAAAGTGATGATTATTGATACAGCGAAGCTCAGTCACCAAAATATCCTGAATCTGGGAATCCTGCTCTAACAGACGCACCACAACCTCGACGAACAGCTGGCGGTGAGTTTCATTCGACAGAAACAGTTTCTTGAGATCGGAGCCATTCTGAATGCACGAGAAGACAAACCACGCGCAGATAAGACCTGACCAGAGCGCCAGTGACATAAAAGATCACATTTGCGTCCGAGCAAGCGATCACCGGACAGTTTTTCGAGCAGCGTAGAAACTGTTGCACTCAGGACTCGATAGGATCAGAAAATAACTTTCCAAACATCACGTAAGCGTAGCCCAACTCATCAAGACAGTATCTGAAATTTTTCAAGCATTGTTGCGACTTTCAGCGCAAATGATTTTAATGTTTACATATTTGTTAAATGCCGGCGCGCGCGATTGAGAAAATGTGTGTGTGTGGTGTGAGTGTGATTAAGCCAGAGAGGCGAGCTGTACGAATAAAAAACTTCTCGAAACCTACGGCCAGTTTCGAAATGGCGCTGCGAGTAGGGTTGGATTAATCGGACCAACCTCGACAAAACAAGATGTCTGGACCAATTCGGCAAATAATTGGTCCTACTTCGGCTCGCCTGTACGCTGCTCTGGAAAGTTGTCCGGCCTTTACGGAACAATTTCTGATACCAAATGAGTCGCTGAGCCGCAACATCGACCGAGTGCATGGAATTCACGTTCGGGTGTTGGCGGCAAAGAATAAGCTGCAGAAACTGTCTGATCTGATCGACCAGAAAAACACTGAATGGGCCAATCTGATGGCGCGACTCGATGCAAATGGTCAAGCTCGGGAGGAGGAAGTCATGAGGAACTTTATTGGCCAGCAAGAACGTCCTTTTCCTGATCTCTTGCTGGAAGCTGCTGAAAGGGTCAGTGAACTAGACACTATTATTCAGGAAGCTGAATTGGTCATGGTTTCGTTGCGTCAGCAGCAGCGATTAGCCGCTCAAGATGAAGCGGTGCCTACCGCAGAGGCGGCACCCACTGTTCCTCAACCTGCTGCCCAGACTTGTACTGTTCGACTGCCCAAACTGGAAATGCGCAGATTTTCTGGAGATCCCACTGAATGGCAAAACTTTTGGGACAGTTTCAAAGTGTCGGTTGATCAACAACCAATTCCTACTGTGCAAAAACTGCAGTATCTGAAGGGCTCACTGGATGGCGATGCCTACGATGCTGTCAAGGGTTTCTCAGAAGTTGAGACCAACTATGCGCCAGTGGTGGAGGCTCTCACGAATCTGTACGGTAATTCGGAGAAGGTTTGCGATAAATTGTACAGTGAGTTGTCTCGTTTGTCTTTGTCTGATCAACGTGTTGAGTACTTGCGTAGAAATGTCAACAGTTTGGAGAATATCTTACGTCAGTTAGAAGCGTTAGGTGAGAACATTGAGCAACGCTCATTAGTGAGACAGATTTTGGGTAAGTTGGCTGTTGGTACTCAGTATGAGATTGAAAAGCAAAAGCCTTTCAATGAAACTTGGAAAATGGCCTCGCTTCGCAAAGCTTTGTCTGCTTTTGTTTGTTTAAAGGAGACAGTGTCGGAGCGCATGGCTACAAACGGAGGCACTCAAAAGGAGGGCCGGTTCAGACAACACAGAGACATGGGCGAAACTGGTGCAGAAGGAGTTGGCAGTGTACGTTTTAGCACCCACAAGTCAAGCGCTGCGGCAATGACTACTTCAGTGGAATCCCAAAACAGAAGAAAATCTGACAGTAAGGCTCAGCAGCAACCAGCTCGTCAATGGCAGTCTAGAACAGGCAAATGTTACTACTGCCAAGGGCAACACTACAGCGACCAGTGCAGAAAAGTGGCAACGCTGGAAGCTAGACGAGCAAAAGTCAGTGGAAATAAAAGCTGTTTTTCGTGTCTGCAACCTGGTCATTTGGCACCAAAATGCAACAAAGGCAGAAAATGCTTTCACTGCAAAAAGATTGGGCATCATCATCGCTCACTGTGCCCACAACTATTTGGAAAATTTGGCAAAGTTCAGCAGCAGCCAGGAGTGGCAGCAGCTACTGTGGACACTGGTGAGTGGATGAATTCAGAAGTCAATTCAAGTGGTTTTCAGGATGGCAAATCTGAAGTGAGCTGCACAGCAGTTAGTCACTCAGCAAAGCAAAGCCCCAAGTATGGGACAAACTCCCTGGTCATGACTGCCAGGGCAAAGGTCTACAATGGGACACGTTCTGCCACTGCGAATCTGTTTCTTGACCCAGGTTCTCACAGGTCTTTTGTGACAGAGAAATTCGTCAAGGAAATCCAGTGCAAATCTGGGGAAAAAGAAGTGCTGAGTGTCAATACATTCGCTGCTAAAAGCCCAATGCAGATGGAAACAAAAGTATGCTATCTGGATCTACCCCTGCAAGATGGCACCAGAATTACTCTTCGATTGAACAGTGTCATCCAGGCTATTACCAAGGCTCAAGTAAAGCATCCTTTGAGCAAGGAAGACTTGGATTTTTTGGCTCTTTTCCCCAAGGATCATTTCGCAGATGCATTGCCTGTCAAGACTGAAGAATTTTCTGTTGACATACTGATTGGAGTGGAATACTTTTGGGACATTGTCAACAGACGGTTGGAACAAAAACTACCCTCAGGACTGCATCTAGTTTCTTCTGGTTTAGGGTTGCTACTCTGTGGGGCATACCAAGTCCCTAAGTGGGGCGCAGATTCAGTCTCTCAGTATTGCCTGTCTGTATTGACTGAAACCAACCAGTGCCTAGAAGAACTGTCACAGTTTGTACAAGCTGATGCGATGCTTTGTACAACTCCCAATGTTGAAGACTTCTGGAGCTTGGAACACATTGGAATTGATGGTGGCACTTTGGTCAAGGACGACCTGAAGGCTCTGGAACAATTTCAGAGTACTGTCAAGAAAGAAAACGGCAGGTACAGTGTCCAGTTGCCATGGAAAGATGAGGCACAGGATCTCCCTACGAATTATGGCTTGGCATTGGGCAGATTCAAAACTCTGCTGAATCGGTTCTCCAAAGACAGCAGTGGTGATCTATTCTCCAAATATGAGGCGATAATTGATGATCAGCTTGTCAAAGGTGTCATCGAAAAGGTAACAAAGGAGACAGTCACTGGTCAAAGGTTTCACTACTTGCCTCATCATCCAGTTGTCACTCCACAGAAGGAAACAACAAAGGTCAGGATTGTTTACGATGCCTCTGCTAAGACAAACAAGCTGAACAAGAGTCTGAATGAATGTTTGCTCAAAGGCCCAAATATGTTGCCAGATTTGGTTGGCATTCTGCTCAGAATTCGGAAAAGCAAACTGGTGCTCTTGGCTGACATAGAAAAGGCATTTCTTCAGGTAACCTTGGCTGAACAAGATAGGGATGTCACTCGCTTTCTATGGATCGAAGATGTGAACAAGAAGTTGGATGAGAAAAACATTGCAATTTACAGATTTTGCCGAGTGCTTTTTGGCTGCATTTCAAGTCCCTTCTTGTTGGCTGCCACAGTAAACCATCACCTGCTTCGACACGATGATCCAGTGGCTGATGTCATCGCAAGGAACATGTATGTTGACAATTTGGTTGTGGGTTTGGACACGGCTGAAGAATGTATGCGTTACTACAAAGCTGCCAAACAAATCTTTCAAGAAATCAACATGAACTTGAGAGAGTGGTTTTGCAATGACAAACTGTTCATGACTCAGCTTCCAAAGGAAGATCGGAACAAAGCAACTGGTGTCTTGAAAATTTTGGGGCTTAGATGGAAACCTGCTGATGACACCATTGAGATCTCTACTAATAAAGTCAGCATGGACTGTCAAACAAAAAGAATGGTACTGCAGTCTGTGGCAAGCATCTATGACCCTTTGTTTTGTTGTTCCCGTCCACCCTTCCCAAAAAAATAAAAATAAAAAACAAATTAAATTCGAAAATAATTTACTTACGAAGAGTAAATTAAATGGCAAGTAAATTAAAATAAAATTAAATCTCTGAGAAAAATGACGAAGCAAGTAAAAAGTAAATTAAATTAGATTGAAAAGGCCGAAAATTTTACTTTTAATTTACTTCTATTTTACTTCTAATTTGCTTCACTGACCATTCGATCTGCGGTTGTTGTCGGCTCTCGCAAGCTACTTGCTGTTATTCTGTGCTCTTTCTGTCTATCTGTTTGACTGCACCACATATGCTCTCCCTGTTGGAAACTCATCTACTGTGCTGCAGATACCATGCAACTCATAGTTTCGTTCTGAAATTTTGTGATATTCCTGATCTATTCTTGACCTGTCCAACCAAACAAAACAGGAAATTTGAAATCATATTCTTGGCGAGTAGCATTAGGAACTGAACTGAACTAGCGAGACATTTCACCAAAAGTCTGTAAAACATGAGAATAGACATTTTCGCCCCTTAATTTAGTTATAAACAAACCAACGGATTTCCCTCTTCATACAATGTAGTGATTGGTCAGGAGAACAGATACCTATACACCTTACTGTATGTATGTACGTGTTGGTTGCAGAAACGAAAACTGGTGATTTGCTGGTTTCTCAACTGTCAAAACTTGTTTCTCAAAAATGTCGCTTCAAATCCTGCACTAATGTATGTACAGTACAGTCAAACAACTATAGTTTCGAGTAACCACCGATACGTGAAAGCACGCTTGTTTCATAAACATGAAACTTGTCATTGAATAAGAGCATTAGGTATCTATTAGCTTTTCGTCTGCTGTTCCTGTACTGTTTCTGGTTTGGCAAATTAAGAGTTGTATGGTATCTGCTGTCCCTAGAAAAAAGTAATTAAAGGGCATTGAACGAACAACTGCGTTTTGCCGAGAACACGATGACACTATTTGAAGAGGTTAACAAAACGATGGAGTTAGATTTCATAGTGTTTGCAGTTTAGCGGAAATCGGTACTCACATATTCAATCATTTTAGGGTCTTTTCCATAACTTTTTGTATGGAAAAGTAAATTAGAATTTAATTAAAAGTTGAAAGTAAATTAAAATCAAATTAAATTGTTGGTAAACTGGGGCAAGTAAATTAAAAAGTAAGTAAATTATTTTGTGGAGGTGCAAGTAAATTAAAAAGCAAGTAAATTCCTCAACTAATTTACTTGACAACGCTATTCCAGTCACTCTCCATGGAAAACTGTTTCTGCAACAACTGTGGGAAAGCAAAAAGAACTGGGATGACTTGTTATCAGCTGAAGAAAAACAGAAATGGAAGCAAATCTGTGACAATCTGAAAAAGATAGAAACCCTGAAGATTCAAAGACATGTTGGTCTGATAAACAGTCAATCAGTGGAGTTGCATGCCTTTTGTGATGCCTCTGGAAGGGCTTATGCAGCAGCTGTTTATCTGGTGATCAAGAGCACTGAACAAAAAACAGCCTTGTATTTGCCAAAAGCAGGGTTACTCCCAAGAAAAGAGCAGGTCAATTGATCACAATTCCACGACTGGAACTGCTTGGTGCAGTGATCGCTAAACGAGCTCTGGAACTGGTTCAAAAGGAACTACAGTTGGCCAATGTGCAATGTTTTGTGTGGACAGATTCCACATGTGTTCTGCACTGGCTAAAGTCACACAAGCGAAACGGCACTTTTGTTGGAAATCGTGTGACAGAAATCAAGAAAGCAGAGCACATTGTGTTCAGACATGTTGCTTCTGAGGACAACCCAGCAGATGTGGCATCTCGTGGAATTGCTGTGGAAGACCTCAAAGATCATGACTTGTGGTGGCACGGCCCACACTGGCTTGGCAAGCCAGATCAGTGGCCTGATGACAAAGTACCTGAACCTTCTGAGCAAGAAGAAGGCAAAATTTTCTATGAAGCCAGCTGCAATGTGGCTAGCACTGCTCCTCCAGTTCTTTTCATGGATGCCAACAGATTTTCTTCTCTGATCAAGCTACTGCGTTCAACAGTCTATGTGATGAGGTTTCTGAAGAAGATCAGCAGCAAGAAATCTGAAAAAGGTAAACAGTTCGGCACAAAGCTGATCAAGTTCAAAAACAATGGACCAATTTCGGCTGAAGAAATCAGTGCTGCCCAACTGCAGTGGGACAAAACGGTACAACAGTGTGAGCTGTCAGATGTCTATGATGCTGTTGAAAAGAATAGACCAAATCAGTTGAAGAAGCAGCACAATTTGTTCATGGATGACGATGGTATCTTGCACTGCAGGGGCAGAATTCAAAAGGCAAACTTGGCTGTTTTGGCTAAACTACCCAAGTTATTGCCAAAGAAGTCGTCATATACTATGTTGGTCATTGAACATGAACACAAGAAGCAGTTTCACGCTGGTCCTATGCAAACTTTAGCTGCAGTCAGACAACATTATTGGATTCCTAATGGGCGACAAGTGGTCAAGTCAACCATACAGCATTGCCTGATCTGCAGAAAGTGGTCTGGAGGTCCATTTTCTTTACCAAACATGCCAAACTTGCCACCTGCACGAGTTGTTCAGTGTCGCCCATTCCAGAACGTTGGTCTGGACTATTTGGGTCCAGTTTATTTCAAAGAAAACGGTGGAGCTGAAAAGGCTTACGTCTGTCTAATCACTTGCATGACCACGCGAGCGATTCACTTGGAGCCAGTTTTCGACATGTCATCTAAACAGTTTCTGGCAGCCTTTAGGCGTTTTATTGCCAGACGTGGTCAGCCATCAGTGGTATTGTCTGACAACGCCACCCAGTTTAAGCTCACTCAGTCCGCCATGGAAAAAGCTTTTCAAGAAGTGGCTGTGGCTCCAGATGTGCAGAATTACTGGGCCAACAATCAGATCAAGTGGCAGTACATCTGTCCAGCAGCCCCTTGGATGGGTGGTTTTTATGAACGATTGGTTGCTCTAGTTAAAATGGCTTTCAAAAAAGGAGTAGGCCGACTGTTGCTGAACAAGGACGAAATGTTCACATATGTGGCAGAAGTTGAGGCAGTGGTTAATTCAAGACCGATTACCTACCTGTACTCAGATGAAGAATCCATGGAAATTTTGCGTCCAATCGATTTCTTGTTGAATGGTGCTATGGTTGAAGCACCTGCGTTTGATGAAAACGACATGGATCCTGACTACAAGCCTAAATTTGACTCAGCTGAAAAGCTCATCAACTTCTGGAAAAGGCAACAGAAATCGATTGACCGATTTTGGCAAATCTTCAGCACAGAGTACCTTCTCAGCCTCCAGGAAAGAAAGAACATGCACCCGATCAAGAGAGCTGCAGTTCATCGCCAGCCAGAAATGGGGGAAGTGGTATTAGTGCAAGATGAGCTGCTGCCGAGAGGTTCATGGAAAATAGGACGGGTGCAACAACTGCACAGAGGCAAAGATGGTGAGGTGAGATCGGTTGAAGTGAAACTCACTACCAACAGAATTTTGGAGCGACCTGTCAACAAGCTGCATCCACTTGAGGTTGCTAGGGCTCAAGAAAATCCTGTCACAGCGGCAAAAGGTGCCCAGTCAGTCCCTCCACAGTCAATATGTAAAGACATTGCTGATCGTGGAAAGCCAGAATCAGCCCAACCTAGAAGAAGCGCAAGACTAGCTGAAAAGGCAACAATGATTAATCTGTCAGTTCTGACACTCTTCGCATTTGCACTTCTTCCCCTTGTTTCCAGCTCTCAGTTTAAGATGATAAACAATTGTCCGCGAAACGTTGCTAACTTGTCCATTCTTGCTTCATCTAATTGCAGCCGTAAGGGTGCAGTTGTGTACCAGTCAAGTGACAAGACAAGACAGTACTGCTGGAAAAAGGCCTCCTGTCCACCACTGACAGCTTTTGATGGATTGGGACACTGTCGAAAACCATGTCCATGTCCTACTTGGTCCAGTGAATGCACGCATTTCAGCGGGAATCTCTCAATGCCTTCTGAATCTGTAAGGCGACAAATTTTGGACTCGCTGAGACCAAAGGTGTGCTCATTGCAGCCATCTTCAACATGTCAAAGAACGCCTGTCCAGAAACTGCTACACAAAGTCCAGTTGTATGATGGCTCAGTTCACTATGTTGAACGCTTGCGGCTGGAACATGCACAAGCTGTGGATCAGTTCGTCTGCTTTGGAAGTGGATCACTGAAAACTGGAACTCCTGAATTCTGTGAACAAGAAAGGTGTGATCCAATGGCAAACAAGATTTGCATTCATGAAGAAAACGAAATCGTGTACTTGGTGTCAAATTTTGGCAAGATTCCTGTCATTGCATGGGGTCACATGAAAGTGCCAGTTTACCTTTGGATCAACAATGCCACGTTGTTCAAGACAAGGTCTCAACATCATGTCTACTGTTCTCAACATGGAGTCCTAGTTAAGGATTTTGGTGCAAAGTGGCATCATTTGGAAATTTGTTCTGATCCTTACTGCTTCAATGTGCATAAACCCAGCCAAAACTTTGAAATCACTTTACCAGCTGAGGTACTGGTACACGATCACTCTGTTAGTGTCTATGGTTGGCACAATGGTCATTTGGTTCTGAATGAATCGAAGTCTTGTTCAGGACAATCGATATGCTTGCTGCTTACTTGCCACTTCTGCAAGATCCGGCTTGCAAATCCAGAGTGCATTTCACCAATGTTCTGGATCCTTTTCTCCCTAGCTGTTGTGAGCACAGTCACTGTGGGCTGGATTTGGTGCAAGTGTTGGCTTCTTCAAAGACCACAAACCAGGCAAGAGCAACAAGAAATCAAAGAACTCAACAGTCTGGAACTGACTGAGTTTCCACCCAATCAACCATCTGTCCATCAACATGCAATGGTTGATTCAACTTTGTCAGTGGCAAGCGAAGTGACTCCTAGCCTTTCGGCTGGGTATCAGCCAAGATCTCAGTTCTCACTCACTCTGCAAATCACAACCATTGTCATTGGGTGTTTGACCATTTTTGGTGTGGATGGATGTGCTGAGATCACTACTTTGACTGCCCATGATTCTCTTTGTTCAGTTTACAGCAATGGCACTATGGACTGCATTTTTGATGAAACCACAAGGATGACACTAGTGCCACAAGGACAAGACTCATGCTTGTTAATCAAAGGCGCAAACATGGAACCAATTGGCACAGTTGTCTTTACAGTAAACAAGATCGCTCTCAAGTGCCAGGCCAAGAATGAATATTTCTCGCGATCTTTTGAAATGAAGGTGGTTTCAGCCAAACGCTGTTCAGGGGCAGGCTCTTGCAAGACGCACAAATGCGAAGTGGTTAAACAAATGACAAAAATCAAGGAGTTTGATGGAGAGCCCAATGATTCAATCGGGTACAGCTACTGTCAAGAGTCATGCGGTTGTGCTGGCTGTGGATGCTTCTTCTGCACTTATGCCTGTCTATTCTACCGAACATTCGCTGTTCCAACTTCAGAAACGGTGTTTGAAATCATTTCATGTCCAGTGTGGAAATTGTCAGTCAGAGCTCAAGTCCGAGTTATGATGCAAGGCAAAGTCAGCAGTACTGAACTGGAACTGGAACCTGGTGTGCCACAAAATTGGAACAATTTAGAAATAACGATTATTTCTTCTGTCATACCGCCAGCTCCAGTATTGAACAAACACTTCATAACTGATGGCCAGAGAATTGCTGTCATTGATGCATCACCAGCTGGTCAACCAGTCAGTGGAACTGTGGGCGAAATCCAGTGTGGTTCTCGTGAAAAGGCTCAAAAATTTGATTGCTTCCTGGCCAACGATCCATGTGTCTGTCTTGGTGAAAGTGATCATGTCAGATGTGACTGTCCAGCCAGAAGCCTAGAACCACTTTTCTCAGATGTTGAAAGTTTGCTGCCCATGGAGCTTGGTGGATTGACAATGAAAGGCACAGCAACTGATGTTCAAGCAGAATTTGATGGTCTTGCGGCGATGGAACTGCAGATCAAGCTAAATGGATACAAACTTGCTACGAAACTGGACAAGAACCTGTGTACCATTAAACCAGTGTCATTCAAAGGTTGCTACTCATGCCTGACTGGTGCTAAGCTCAAGTATTCCTGCTATACTGACTTTGGCACAGCCCTGGCCCACGTTCACTGTGGGTCTGAAATCAGCTTTTCAGTTGAGTGCACGGCCGCAGGTGTTTCAGGTACTGTAACCTTTGATACAGACAAATCAGACATCGCTGAGCGTTGCGAGGTTATTTGCCCAGCTGGGGCAACCACATTTGGCCTTCAAGGTCATTTGAGTTTCATTGAAAGGCACCGCTCAGGCTATATTACTAGCTCTGTGTCTGGCAAATCTAAGTTTGATAGCTCATCATTTGACATGAGTAGTATATTCACGTATTTTTCCGGAAACTGGTTGCAGAATATAATCTATATAATAGCCCTAATAGCTGTAGCATTTGTGTGTTGTCAGTGTTTCGCTGTGTTGATGTCCTGTGTCAAAAGTTGGTTTAATCGGACTTGATTGTCGTCTATAGGTGTAAATAGGTTTTTGTCTGTCGGGAGTGTTGCGACTTTCAGCGCAAATGATTTTAATGTTTACATATTTGTTAAATGCCGGCGCGCGCGATTGAGAAAATGTGTGTGTGTGGTGTGAGTGTGATTAAGCCAGAGAGGCGAGCTGTACGAATAAAAAACTTCTCGAAACCTACGGCCAGTTTCGAAAAACACACATTCACCTAAAACAACTTTTTTAAATTTATACACCAACATCTTTTACAAAACATAACACGGGGTTTTCCAACCCCTCCGATTTTTCTGCTAAAGAAATTGCTAAAATTGCCTGACCGAAACACGTGGAGCTAAATCGCGGACCCGGTGCTGGTTTTTATTTCGGAAAACGCTCCGGAGGGGTTGTTTTAATAAATTAATAGAACCCCTAGATACGCATCAGTATCGGCTAGCACCAGAGGCGCTGTTTTTCAAAGCTAAAATAACCTCTAGATACGCATCATCATAAGCTACGCATCGAGGAGGCCCTGTTTTCCAAAACAAAAACCGGCACCGGGTCAGCGATCCAGCTGAACGTGACCGAACTGTCCTTAGCGGTATTGGAGCCCAAATTTATGACTTTTAGCCGATCATTGTGATTTTTGAGCGATTTTTTAGCCGGTCCCCCTCCCCGCTTTACGCATCACCTGTTACATGTATGGACTAGTCGGAAATAAGTGCAGACTCACACCTAGCACTTTCTCTGCAGTTCGGTAACCTGTGTTGCAACCGGGAACAACGCACGTGGTTGGCATTGGGAGGAGGGGGCTGTCCGCATCATGGCATCGACACGCCGGCCGCCCTCCTGGTGACCGGCGCCCAGCAGCATGGCTAGGAGTGGCTGGCAGTGAAACAAGGGCAACGTCCGAGATGGCGAATCACGGGGGTAGTGAAATGGACTTCGAGTCTGATCGTAGGCCGTAAGGCCGCCCGCAAATCGGATTGGATCGGAACGAAAACTAAAAAGCAGTATTCGATGTAAGAGATAGCTACCTATCGATCGAACGAACTTATCTACCTATCTACCAACAAGGAAACCAAGAACATCTTATCATCATTAAAAGCTTTTTAACTGAGACCAAAAAGAATAGTAATCAACTCGTCATTACTAAAAAGAAGGTGGAAACAAAGAAAGAAGAGAGGCCGCCTAAAGAAGGGAGGAAATAAGAGAGGCCGCCTAAAGAAGGGAGGAAACAAAGAATGAAGGAAGAGAGGCCGCCTGCTGACAAACACAAAACAAAACACACTGGCGGCCGACCGGCCGCAGCAGTGGCTTGCAGCAACAGCAGCGACGAGCAGCGGCCAGCAGCGACGGTAGGATGGCTGACAATAATAACAGCCGAAAAGCAAAAAGGCAGTAAAAGTTACCTAAAATAAGGTGATATCTTTACCAATGCCAGCTAGGCAGAAAGGAAAGCTGAGCATGTTATCGTCAGTCTGAGGAGAGAAGGCACAAAAAACATTTTTATTTTATCTGCGAAAAAACGAACAGCAATTGACTTGCTAATAACCAAAAGAAAGCTAGGCTGTCTGCTGCCAAGTCGCATAACAAACACACTGCCCGCGGCCGCTGGAAGCGCCAGCCTACTATGGCCTACAACGGGGAACGCGTCAATCGCCTGTTGGCGCAGCTGAAACCTCCATATTATATCTAGAACTCTATGGACAGACTTACAGTAAGCCAGTGATGTGGAGATCAGTGGAATTGCAAATTCTGAACACCGAATGTGGTATCAAATGACTGCTGACGATCTCTTGATTATTATTTTACACACAAACATCTAATTGCTGCATGTTATATTCAGCTTTACCTCAGATACGTGTTTTTGGTCTCGGACCAAATCCTGTAAAACGTGCGCACTCAAATTGTAAATCCTTAAGAAACATGACCGAATGCGGTACTAAACAACTTCGTTTAACTTCTAGATTATGGTTTTACACTCGAACCCATCCACAACCGATTGCTGCATGCTGCTTCAGATTACGCGCTCTCGTCATGTTGCCTTACTTCATCGATTATCGGCCGATTACCCCCGGAACCTAGCCTGGCTGTAAAATTTATACGTATAGAATTGTGCCTAAGGCCAGATCGGTAGACCATTGCCCTAGCTACAGAATAAGCACAGTTAGAAAGATTGGGATCGAAACCCCAAGACGGTAGCCCTTTTTATACGACGATCATCTCTATGAAAAAATAAAAAAAGAAGTTTTCTAGGTCATTTTTTGAAAGATAAGAGTGTGTACCAATTTTACTGTGTTAGTAGGTCTAC
>JASANB010005164.1:0-22314 GCA_030248155.1 Sabatieria punctata | reverse complement strand
TTTTTGCCTCCTAGATAGAGTCTATCTAGGAGGCAAAAACCGACCGATAGAGAAAGGTATAAGAGATCTGTGAAACCTTAACTTGAATGGAAGTCTTGTGGTACTGGTGGTGATTCATATCTTTTTGAAATTTTAATACTGATTGGGATAAAAATTAAACATGGCTCGCGTCATTGGCTGAGTGGTTAGTTCTCTGCCATGAGTCACTGCCTCCTGAGCATTCCTAGCAGTTGTTTGTGGGTTCAAAACATGTTGAGGCGATGGGTAGTAGTGGACACAAAGCCCATCCCAGTCCAACGGAAGTCTGCAATGGCATGTAGATAAATGGGACCAAACTGGTGCTGTCTTGCAGACACTGACAGCAATGGGAAGCATACATGTAACAGGTCATCCGCCGAAGGGGGAGGGGGGCTGGGGGGGCTAGCGCCGGCCGGGGGGGGGTCTGAGCCAAAATTTTTGGAAGGGGTTGGACACTAAAAAATAGGGTTCCGACGATATATCGATATCGATATCGAAAAGTCGATATATCGACCCATTTTCCAATATCGATATCGATATCGATATTTTCGATATTTATTGTGTGGAAAATCAGGAAACAAAACAAAACTGACACCGAGTTTATTTCTCTGGAACAGTAAAAAACAGTTTTTCCTGAACAACTCAGAAATCGATTCTATAGTCAAAACCTACCAGTGGCATGATAGCCCTAAACATCCATTTCTCGTCATTCTCAGCTTTCTGACAGCAACGCTTCGGTTC
Organism: Sabatieria punctata; assembly: GCA_030248155.1. Classification (NCBI taxonomy): domain Eukaryota; kingdom Metazoa; phylum Nematoda; class Chromadorea; order Araeolaimida; family Comesomatidae; genus Sabatieria; species Sabatieria punctata. The sequence goes on along the minus strand of JASANB010005164.1, from coordinate 21,555 downwards.
TTAGCATACATGGGCCGCGTGGGGGTCCGGGGGGTTGCCCACCCTCCAACTTGGGCTCGATCCCTCCAAACGACCCCACCCACCCACCTGAAGCTGACTTGTGTTCCTGACCCACCCACCAAAATCGCCGCGACACCCACACAAACCGGCAGGCCCACCCCCAAATTTTAGTATTTTGACCCAACCCATTTTTCCAGCCCATGTACTGTATGGTTCTTTAAATGTCTGCAGCAACACTGATGATCTGCTCACTCCGCACACTTGAAGCAGGAGGGCAGAAGCAGACATGAACTACTAGTATTTCGACTGAACATTTTCAAATCCTGAGGGGTACCGCCGGCTGATGGGTGGTTGAAAGGATGGTAAGCAAAAAAGTCCGACTTTTTACTAAAATCAAGTTTTTTTGGCATATTTGTCATTAAAATTAGTTAAAATACGCTATTCTGTTTGAGCTCATTATGCCTATGAGGGTGGGGCATCAGCCTGAGGGGTCAACCTTTTCATTGAAGGGGTTCAGAAGGGCCACTACCTTTTCTGCGATTCTCTACTAATTGATATCAGATCGCTGATTGCATCAGTGCTTGACTGATAAGCAGCGAAAGCAGCTTGCTATTTCAAATTTTCACATTTTCTGGCATAACTGTAAATATCGATATCGATATCGATATCGATCGATATTGAACTGAAAATATCGATATCGATATCGATATCGAATATCGACAAGTTTTGATATCGTCGGAACACTACTAAAAAACGCTCAAAAATCGAAAAAATTGCAATTTTTTGGCTAAAAATCGCTAATTTGGGCTGAAATACAGCTAAAAAGTGCTGCTGTTTTGCAGACGATTTTGGCAATTTTTGTGTCTGAAATTGTAAAAAATTGCAAAAATTTGCTCAAAAATTTACTTGCCAGAAAAATCGGAGGGGGGAGGGGGCGGCGAAGTCGTCTCAGGGGGGTCCCCACCCAGGGGGTCTGGCCTAAGTCGGGTTGGGGCAGACCCCCCAGACCCCCCTGTTACATGTATGATGGGAAGGGTTGTTGAAGGAGGCAGTCAGACCTTGTGCTTGCGTCTCTTGCTGCTCTATAGCAGTTGGCTGCTCCTAGTCCGAAAAGACAAAAAGTCAGAACAACAACAGCGTGCTAGCATACAGTTCATGTTCATTTGAGGCAGGGTGGGTTGAGTGGATATGAGTTTAAACATAGGTTGCTTGGTTTGTAGGATACAGTTTGTTGTACATATGAACTCACTTGGCACACATTTGCTGGGTACAAATTCCCACCATTTGTTTTCGTTGCACTTGAATTCCTGTGGAGATTGACTGCATTCTGTACCATCTTCTGATAGGATGGCAGGTTTAAGCTGGTCTGCCAACTGACATACAACCTTTACTTCATTTCCATCATCCTCTACTTGTCCGCCTTGCACTTCAAGTTTACTACAGTCTGCAAAATTATCATATATGTGGCTATGACAAAATAATTACCACTCCTAAATGGTAGTTGCACTTCAGCCCACACATGGATATGTCATAAAAAGGCAAAAAAATTAACATCGTGCTTGATGCATCGCTCCATAAGTGCAACACTCTATCTAAATGTGGTGCATACATACTGTATGGAGATGTTGTACTGTACCTATTGAGGTTTCACTTTGGAGGTTTGACTGTCTGTAGAACTGAATGTCTGGTTAAGAGTGAAGCATCAATTTTTGTGCTAAGAAAGGAATGAAGGGTGATCGTTTGAATGGAGACTGTTAGACACTTGAAAATGAGCCCGAAAATTGCTGCCGACCCAACTTTATTGGGTGTAGCTCAGGTCCCAGGGGTTGCTGGTGGCCGGACATGCACCGTTGGTCTTCGACTGTGCTCTATTTTAACCCTAAATAACATACCGTTTGTTTGGCTGTCGAAGTTTACGCACTTCACGACAGCCAAAAAAATCACGACTTCGTTATCTTCACAACAGCCAAATTTTCCAGCTTTTTTGCTTTTAGAAAGTTCGGACTCCTTAATCTGAGAACCCCCTATCCTGAGGCAGCCAAACCCTGGCCCTACCTACCACACCGGACAGAAATTCAACCCAAATTTACTTCACGACAGCCAAATTTTTTGGCTGTCGTGAAGCCACTATAGTGGTGGGTAGGTTGCAAGGGGTTAACAGATATTTATATCAGCCAGATCCATTAGTTGACCCTGCTTGCCCCCTCAAAGCTGACTTTCTTGCAAAATGCATCTTAAATACAGTAACTTGGCATAACACTTATCAGCAAAATAGATGTTATCTTTAAAAATGTCACCACTCCCTCGTCTTTTTACTATTTTAGACTTTTAAACTAGTTTTACCGTAAAAACCTGAAATTTTTGCCATTTTATTTAAAATATTGCTGACTACAAATTGACTACTAACTACGACTACATATTCAAAATCGAGATTTTTGAGACTACAAGCAGACATGGGCAAAGGGGGGGGGGGGGCTGAGGGGGGTTGACCCCCCATCAGGCTCTGATCTACCCCCCCATCAGCCGGCCGCTACCCCCCATCAGGAATTTTTGGGAAGAATTTGTATAGAAAATTATGATACAAATATGCCTGGAATAGGCGTAAATGAACTCAGAATAGCTAATTATAACTTATTTTAAAGAAAAATATGCCAAAACACCCTGATTTTCGCCAAAAATCGGACTTTTTGGCTTACCACCCCTCAGCCCCCCATCAGGCGCTCCTACCCCCCATCAGCCCCCCATCAGGAATTGAAAATTCTACCCCCCATCAGCCGAAATGCTAGCCCATGTCTGACTACAAGTACGACTACAATTTAAAATTTGCAAAAGATATAGGTCTAGGCCTGGGTAGGGGTAGGGTTTTTCCTTCAGGAAGGTGATCAGGGTGCTTCACCCAACCGAATGATTGGAGGCTAAAAATTTCAAAAAGCTCTAAAAGACTTTGAAAATGCGTTTCAAGCCCGTTTTATTCAATATGAAGGCTAAAAATCGCTATTTTCAGCTGCCAAATAACGTTTGACAGCTAAAAGCCAGCAAAAACGACAGAATGTGCTTCTAAAACACCTACTCTTTTAAACATCAACAGACGAAACGCCAGTTTGGTTAAGAAATGCAATTTACTAAGTGGATTTTACGCTTAAAATTAGTGTTTTTGAGCCCATTTTCTTAGTACCGGAGCCGCTACTAGTACTTGTGTCTGCTGGAGCCATGCTAGGGGTGCCTTTTTACTCTAGGGAGTGGGGTTGAACGAGGGATTTGCGTTTCTAGCTGGGGGTAACCCCCAAACAAACCCCTAGTACAGACGGGCCTGCTCAGTTTTTCTGTATTTTACATTGACAGCATTTTTCACTGCCTTGTTTTTTGCGCTTACCTTTGTCTTTGCTGCCACTCTTGTCTTTGCTGCCACTCTTGTCTTTGCTGCCACTCTTGTCTTTGCTGCCACTCTTGTCTTTGCTGCCACCCTTATCTTTGCTGTCACCCTTGTCTTTGCTGTCACCCTTGTCTTTGCCGCCGCTCTTGTCTTTGCTGCCACTCTTGTCTTTGCTGCCACTCTTGTCTTTGCTGCCACCCTTATCTTTGCTGTCACCCTTGTCTTTGCTGTCACCCTTGTCTTTGCCGCCGCTCTTGTCTTTGCTGCCACTCTTGTCTTTGCTGCCACTCTTGTCTTTGCTGCCACTCTTGTCTTTGCTATCACTCTTGTCTTTGCTGCCACTCTTGTCTTTGCTGCCACCCTTATCTTTGCTGTCACCCTTGTCTTTGCTGTCACCCTTGTCTTTGCCGCCGCTCTTGTCTTTGCTGCCACTCTTGTCTTTGCTGCCACTCTTGTCTTTGCTATCACTCTTGTCTTTGCTGCCACTCTTGTCTTTGCTGCCACTCTTGTCTTTGCTGCCACTCTTGTCTTTGCTGCCACTCTTGTCTTTGCTATCACTCTTGTCTTTGCTGCCACTCTTGTCTTTGCTGCCACTCTTGTCTTTGCTGTCACTCTTGTCTTTGCTATCACTCTTGTCTTTGCTATCACTCTTGTCTTTGCTGCCACTCTTGTCTTTGCCCCCACCACATGTACAATCAACGTTATCGTCCACAACCCAGTTTCCGTTGCTGCACTGCACCTTGTTTGTTGGCTTGCATTTTCTGTCTTTGCATTTAATTTTTCCCCAACTGCCTTCAATGTATCTGAGCTTCTTTCTTGACCCAATAGTGCATCCTTCAGTCCCTTCTAGCCAATATACTTCTCCATTAGAGTTAACGTCTTGTGTTTTAGGGCAGGCTGAAAATGTTCAAAGTCAGACAAAGATTAGTTGCAGCATATTTATACACGTGGTCACTTAGGAACTTATTGTGGTTGTCTCAAAAACCTTTTTCGAAATAGCGTTTTAAGTACTATGACTGGCTCCAAAGTTTAATGATTGATAAACACTTCAATTGCCTGAAAGTCATGATGTGACATTTGCATAGATGCATACATGTAACAGGTCATCCGCCGATGGGGGAGGGGGGTTGGGGGTCTGGCGCCGGCCGGGGGGTCTGAGCCAAAAATTTGGGAGGGGGGTAGGGCGCTAAAAAACGCTCAAAAATCGAAAAAATCGCAATTTTTTGGCTAAAAATTGCCAAAAATCGCTAATTTGGGCTGAAACACAGCTAAAAAGTGCTGTTTTGCAGGCGATTCTGGCAATTTTTGTGTCTGAAATTGTAGAAAATTGCATAAATTTGCTCACAAATTTACTTGCCAGAAAAATCGGAGGGGGTCGGCAAAATCGTCTCAGAGGGGTCCTATCCGGGGGTGGGGGGTCTGGCGTAAGTCGAACAACCAGACGCGCTAGAAAGGCTATGGCGTTTAGAAGCGATTGGCATTGCGCAGCGCGAACAATCGCCAGAGGACGAACTTGTACAAGACAGCTTCAACCAATCTATCGAGTATTTGCCTATTGAGAAGCGGTACCAAGTCCGTTATCCTAAGAAATTGGAAGAAGTGGTTGTGCAAGACAATTATTTTGTGGCGCTGCATAGACTACGCACGCTTTTGGCGCGTTTACGTTCTTCTCCCGATTTGTTGGCGCAATATAACGCTATCTTCCAGGAATACCTAGAGCTGGGCGTAATAGAGGAGATTGCCAATGATCAGCCAGCCATTGGTCCTCTCTATTACGTCCCGCATCACTGCATCATAAAACCGAGTAGTCTCACTACAAAAATTCGCGTAGTTTATGACGCCAGTAGCTGCGCGTCCAGAGAAGCTCGCAGTCTAAACGATAATCTGTACTGTGGGCCCGTAGACCTGGAGGACATTTGTGGACTTCTTTTGCGCTTTCGCCTAGACAAAATTGGCCTCATGGCAGATTTAGAGAAGGCTTTTCTGCAGGTAGTCGTTCACCCAGACGAACGCGACTTGATGCGCTTTTTATGGATTTCCGACTTGAGCAGTGGCAGTGTCGATAAAACTAATTTGCGCACTTTCAGGTTCGCACGCGTCAGTTTCGGCCTGATATGTAGCCCCTTCCTTCTTGCAGCTACTATCCGGCACCATCTCAACAAAGCCGAATTTTCTTGCCCAATCGCCCGCAAAATCTCTGAGAACATATACGTAGATAACGTACTACTTTGTGTCCCCTCTGTCAGTGAAGCCACTGAGTTCTATCGTCGCGCTAAGGAGCTCTTTGCTCTAGCAGGGATGAATCTACGTGAATGGGCATCTAACAGTTCTGCGTTTTTGCAATTTGTGCCCGAGTGCGACCGTGATCCGCTCACGGTTGTTAAACTACTTGGTCTCAAATGGGATACTCAGTCAGACGAATTGTTTGTTGTCACCCCCAAGGGTATGGATACCACTGCCGTTCTGACCAAACGGAAAGTTGCTTCATTTGCTGCAGCTGTTTTTGACCCTCTGGGGTTGTTGTGCCCCTTGGTGGCTCCCCTTCGCCTAAGCATCCAAACTATGTGGCGGTTGGGTCTTGACTGGGACACCCCATTACCGGCCGATCTGCAAGACATTTGCGCTAAACATTTAGCTAAAATCGCTCGCGTCTCTGAAGTTCGGTTTTCGCGACTTATTGGTCCAATTTTGCCTGATGCTGTTGTTGAATTTCACTGTTTTTCAGACGCTTCAAAACGCAGCTACTGTGCGATTGTGTACCTACGTATTGAGTCGCCTACAGCCACTAGAACAGCTCTCATTTTCGCAAAAAATCGGCTGGCGCCTATAAAGGAGGTAACCCTTCCCCGCCTCGAATTGTTGGGCGTTTTGCTCGGAGTCAGAGTCCTAAAATTTCTTTCTGGACAGTTTCGCCAACCGATTTCTAGACAGGTCATTTGGACTGACTCTGAGTGTGTATTGGGATGGCTCAAGACCGATAAAATTTTGCCAAAATGGCTGCATCACCGCATCCAGGAGATTTTAGCGTATAAATTGGCATCGGTCTGTTCCATTCCAGGCAAAGGGAATCCTGCAGACATTCCCACAAAACCAGAGCTGTACCCTGATTTACCGTCTAACAGCCTCTGGTGGGAGGGACCGCCTTGGTTGAAAACTTCGTTCGAAAATTGGCCACAGAGCAAACGATATCCTCAAAATTTTGCTGAGGAGTCAGAAACCGACACCAGTGTCGATCACTTACCGTCCGCCGTTATGTCGATTTTGTCTGAACCGCCCCCTCTTTTGCAGTTGGTGGAACGATTTTCTTCTAGCAATCAATTATTTCGTGTTACTGCTTTCGTGCTGCGGGCCAAAAATTGCTGGAAGGGCCTTCTGGGGCGTAAAAGCACGAAAAGACGCAAATCTAACAGAAACCAGAAACCAGTGGACTGTTCGCAAATTGCCCCTTTAGAGCCTCAAGAAATCTCTCAGGCATACATGTCGCTGGGTTTTTCCGTGGGGGGGGGGCCTTTTTGAAATCCCAAATAGGGTTTTGGGACCAAGTCCAAAGTGGGTTTTGCGACCTTTTTTTGGGGTCCAAAAGTGGGTTTTGTCGACCTTTTTTTTGGGGTAAAAAGCGGGTTTTGTCGACCTTTTTTTAGGGATTCTGGGGCGAAAAATGGCTTCAAAACCCTATTTGGACCGAAAAAGCCTTAAAACCCTGTTTTTGCATTAAAAATGCCTTAAAAACCCTGTTCCGGTTGAAAAAAATGCCTTAAAAACCTAATATTGAAGCAACGAATGTAATAAAAAGCTGTTTTGCGCTCAAAATACGTATTGAATATGAGTTTCAGCGATAAAATACAGATTGAAATGCGTTATATTGACTAAAAATAGTTCAGAGAACCCTAATTTCGATTCTGAGGCACGCGCAGAACCCTGTTTTGACTTATAAGATTACTAGAAAACCCTATTCAGTGATTTGAATGCAGTTCTTAAACCCTGTTTAGGGTTTCTAATCAACCTAAAAACCCTCTCTAGGCTTTCTAGCCAGTGCTAAAACCCTGTTTAGAGTTTCAAAGTAACCTAAAAACCCTAATCAGGTTTTGAAAGTAACCTGAAAACCCTAATCAGGCTTTAAAAGTAGCCTAAAAACCCTAATCAGGGTTTTAGAGCAACCTGAAAACCCTAATCAGGGTTTAAAAGTAACCTGAAAACCCTAATCAGGGTTTAAAAGTAACCTGAAAACCCTAATCAGGGTTTAAAAGTAACCTGAAAACCCTAATCAGGGTTTAAAAGTTACCTGAAAACCCTAATCAGGCTTTAAAAGTAGCCTAAAAACCCTAATCAGGGTTTAAAAGTAACCTGAAAACCCTAATCAGGCTTTAAAAGTAGCCTAAAAACCCTAATCAGGGTTTTAGAGTAACCTGAAAACCCTAACCAGGGTTTAAAAGTAACCTGAAAACCCTAATCAGGGTTTAAAAGTAACCTGAAAACCCTAATCAGGGTTTAAAAGTTACCTGAAAACCCTAATCAGGGTTTGAAACTAACCTGAAAACCCTAATCAGGGTTTAAAAGTAACCTGAAAACCCTAATCAGGCTTTAAAAGTAGCCTAAAAACCCTAATCAGGGTTTTAGAGTAACCTGAAAACCCTAACCAGGGTTTAAAAGTAACCTGAAAACCCTAATCAGGGTTTAAAAGTAACCTGAAAACCCTAATCAGGGTTTAAAAGTTCCCTGAAAACCCTATTCAGACTTTAAAAGTAGCCTAAAAACCCTAATCAGGGTTTAAAAGTAACCTGAAAACCCTAATCAGGCTTTAAAAGTAGCCTAGAAACCCTAATCAGGGTTTTAGAGTAACCTGAAAACCCTAATCAGGGTTTAAAAGTAACCTGAAAACCCTGTTTAGGGTTTCAAAGTAGCCTAAAAACCCTAATTAGGGTTTGAAAGTAACCTGAAAACCCTGTCCAGGGTTTCAAAGTAGCCTAAAAACCCTAATCAGGGTTTCAAAGTAGTCTAAAGACCCTAATCAGGGTTTAAAAGTAAACTGAAAACCCTAATCAGGGTTTGAAAGTAACCTAAAAACCCTAATCAGGGTTTCTAAACAGTCTAAAAACCCTATTTAGGATTTCTAAGCCTTACAAAACCCTGCTTTGGGTTGTATGGTAGCCGAAAACCCAATTTTGTGCTGCAGATTGTACTGTCTGGGCTAAAATTTTCTTTACTTTGGAATCCAAAAGAGGGTTTTCAGGTCCCCCCCCAAAAATCCGCTGGGGGGGGACTTTTGCCGAAAAATCGGGCTTGGGGGGGGGCCGGCCCCCCCTTTACCCCCCCCAACGACATGTATGCTCTCAGGCAGTGGATTTGTGGGTGGGCTGGGTTCAGCGTTTAGAATTTCGGAAGGACATCGCTAGCTTAGTTGACAGCTCCACCCCAACCACCCTGGCTCGCCAGTTGGGTCTTTATTTGGATGAGAACAATATTGTGCGCTGTAAAGGCCGGCTGGAAGATTCTGACCTTGCTTGGGACGCTAAACACCCAAAATTGTTGCCTCGCAATCACTGGTTGACGCGTCTAATTATTCAAACCACGCACGCTTCGCTGTTTCATACGGGACCGAATCACACCCTTTCTCAGCTTCGGTACCAGTTTTGGGTGCCGCAGGGTCGTCGGGCGGTACGGTCAGTGCTTTCGGCTTGCCGGCTCTGCCGAAGAATTAGTGGGGGCGCCTTTGCTGTGCCTGCGCACGCTCCGTTGCCTTCCTTTCGTGTGTCTAGGCGACCCCCCTTTGAAAACGTTGGTGTAGATTATTTGGGACCGCTTTTTGTTGGGTAGGGTACAGTTCGGTGTGGCCGTTTGGGTGTGGGCCGTTTGGGTGCGGCCGGTTCGGTGTCGGCCGGTTCGGTGCGCATCCCGTTTCGGTGCAGGGCCAGTTCGGTGTGGGTCGGTTCGGTGTGGGCCGATTGGGTGCGACATAGTTTCGGCAGGACCGCGTGGTGTTTTGAGTGTGACCTGCTCAGTTCCAATTAAGAGGCTAATGAGAGGTGTCAATCACTCACACGATAGATCTGAGACAGCATGGCTTATGCCGGATGGCATCAATTAAGCAATTGTTTGTTTGGAAAAGCAAATTGATTCAGTCAGGTGCTGTCAGGCTGTTGACGGAACCTACCAGACTTTTTGGTGTAATTTTGTAATGGATGATAGTATTGGATAATTTTAGACTGGACGCTGATCTAGCACATACATGCCGCAACGCAAGCAGACTATTTATATTTGTATTTGTAGTGCTGTTTGATACAAATTTGGGCAAGTATAGGTAGTAATGTAAAGCTACACACAAACGCTGAAAAGTTTTCTGGTTACGTTAGATTTCCTGATTATAGGTCATAAAACTTAGAAAAGCTGTGACTATTTTCTCGCATCTAGGATGGCTAACAAATTGGCCGTGCATTTATTGAATGAACCAGTTGATGAACTGATCGGTCGGTGAAACTGATCAGCATTCCTATCAATATCCTGGGCAACCGGGCTTAGCACGGCCGCCGGTACTCGCGAGTGCAGTTTCATGGCTCCCACTTTTAAAACTGACGCAGCAGGTGCTAGTCACCCTACTGCCTCTACACTAATTAAGTCCGTACGGAAAGTCCGTACACATAACTCTCTAGGTAGCATAAGTTCATCGATCAACATTCTAAAATCAGTGTATTCATGGTTCTAACGGAATAAGAAAGCATGTGTATTTGAATACTGAGTTCTGAGTAAGAAGAGTAAATTTTTAGTACAGAGAACTCCTCTCTCCTTGCCTTTTGGATCTAAAGAATACCGTACAGCTTTGTTGGAGTAAAAGAAAATACAAAGCAAAAGCCGGGGGTCGTCTTAGTGGTAGGTGGTGGTAGAGCAACACAAAGCCGAAGACTAAACACTCGCACCAAACCGAGCTGCACCGAACTGGCGCACACCGAATGGACCAACACCGAAACGGCCTTGCACCGAAACGGGACACATACCGAACCGGCCCACACCAAACCGGCCACACCCAAACGGCCCACACCCAAACGGCCACACCGAACTGGGCGGCACCCCTTTTTGTTGCTGGGGACAAAGGTCCAACCAAAACGTGGATAAGTTTATTCACCTGCGCTACCACACGTGCGATACATCTCGAACTTGTTCTAGACTGCTCAGCAGACGAATTTTTGAATGCGTTTCGCCGCTTCTGCGGCAGACGTGGCACTCCTAAATTGATTATTTCGGACAATGCGTCGCATTTCAAGCTAGCTAACAACTCCCTCAGCTTTCTTTGGGATAAAAGCAGGCTAGATATGAGTAAATTCCAGCATTTTCTGTCGTCAAAGCGAATTGTCTGGAAATTTATACCCTCCTTGTCCCCATGGATGGGGGGTTTTTATGAACGGTTGGTGCAAAATGTTAAACGTGCCTTGCGACGTGTTTTAGGTGTCAAGTCAGCGTCTCTTTTCTTCCTACAAACCGTGCTAGTCGAAATCGAAGGCGTGCTTAATTCCAGACCATTGCTTGCTGTCTCTGAGTCGTTTGGTCCAGTTTTGACCCCAGCGCATTTGTTGGGCGGGAGGCCGGAGTTGGTCACTCCAGAGTTACCGCGAGAAGACGATCCCGATTTTAATACCCCCACCAAAACAACCAAAACTAAAGAGCGAATTTCAGACTATTGGTACAAGACTCAAAAAACTCTTAACTTTTTCTGGAAGATTTGGCAAGCTACGTACTTGACTAACCTGAGGCAGATACATGCTCAAACGGTGTCTAAACGAGGCCACGGTGCTAGTGAGTTAGTGCCCCAGGAGGGTACTGTAGTTTTGTTAAAGGAACCGGCGCCTCGCTCGCAATGGAAACTGGCTCGCATAGCCAAACTAGTACGGGGTTCTGACGGAATTTGCCGGTCTGCCCATGTTCAAACTGCTTCCGGCAAATCATTTTTTCGTGCTGTAAAGCTGATGGTACCCCTTGAAGGGACGGTCGAAGACTAAGCTATTTCATCTGATTTATGCGTGTATTTGTTTTAGAGTTGTGCCGGTGCGTCAAGTTTCTGACCGCATGCCTGCCCGTTACCCCGAACGGCGCATTCGTGATGCTTCACCGGCCCAGCGTGTAGGCATCCGTCGGCGCCGCCCCACACAACCCGTGCAACAGCAGAAGCCGCCGTTTTTCTGTACGTACTGTTTTCGCTGGAAACACCTGGAGCGCTTCTGCCGAGTCAAAATTCATGATCAATTGTTGCGTCAACGGAAGCGCAGCCAGCACCGCCGCGGCTACCCCACTACGCACCGCCAGTCGCCACCACCCAATCCGGTCCAGACTGTTTCTGTACCCACTATTCCTGCTCCTACTGGCCGGGTTCGTTCGGAGACTTTTTTGGTTAAACGCGAGTACACCGATTCTCCGGCGAAGGATAGTGGTCGTGGGTTTCCATCGGCTGACAACGGTTTCATGCGCTCTGAGGGTGGTCGAAATCGTTTTAACAAGCAAGCCTGGGCTCGTGGTCAGAAGAAACCCCGATACTAGAGACGTTTTACGGTTTTTGGCGCTCGGGCTCTTCCTGGGCCCGGAGTGTCAAATCTACAGTATGTAGTGTGATTTGATTTTACTGACATTTGTTGTTTTTTTTGGTTTTCCCGCCTTTGTCTTGCGTTATTCTGTTTATACCAAAATGCAGGGTTCCACATTCTGATTTTGCACGGCTAACGGAGGAGTGGTTGTTGATTGTTGTCAGATAAAAAGAAGGCTGAGGAACGGCAGTGTACTGGTGTAGCTGTGGAAGGAGGAAAGTCGGGCTGAGTGTCAAGATTCGACAAGAGATCTGTGAAACCTTAACTTGAATGGAAGTCTTGTGGTACTGGTGGTGATTCATATCTTTTTGAAATTTAATACTGATTGGGATACAAAGTAAACATGGCTCGCGTCATTGGCTGAGTGGTTAGCTCTCTGCTATGAGTCACTGCGGCCTCGGCATTCCTAGCAGTTGTTTGTGTGTTCAAAACCTGTTGAGGCGATGGGAAGTAGTGGACACTAAGTCCATCCCAGTCCTTGTGTCTTTTCCTGCTCTATAGCAGTTGGTTACTGCTAGCCTAGTCATACTTGTAACAGCTGCGGGCCGACCTGGGGGAGGGGGTAGGCGGGTGTTTTTCCTCAGGTGGGGGTCGAGGGAGGTTTCGCCCAGAGGGGTGGTCCAAAAAGTGCCTTTTAAACCTGGTTTTTAAGCCTGGTTTTAAACTGCCAAATAGCGTTTTAGAGCTAAAAACAAGCAAAAAATGACAAGAAGGGCTTCCAAAACCGCGATTTCACTTATCATCTTAAATTTAAATATCAAATTCGGTTTCTAAAGGCTTTTCAAGCGAATTTTAGGCTAAAAATTAGTGATTTCTGAGCCAGTTGGTTAGTACTGGAGCCACTACTGGTACTTGTATTTTTGCGTCGGGGGTTCCTTAACCTGTCTCGGGGGTGAGGGGGTTTGGCCTTTCCAGCAGGGGGGTAACCCCCCAAACCCCCTAGTACCTGTATGTATGCTCCTAGTACGAAAGAACAAAAAGTCACAATGTGCTAGCATGCAGTTGGTGTTCATTTGAGGTAGGGAACGACCGGAACCGGATTTTTGGGTCCGATCGGAATCGGAATCGGAACTCAAGTACAGTTCCGAATCGGAACTTTTCGGAATCGGAACTTTTTTGAAAATCGGCTTAAAATTTTGGAATGACCTGTTTTAAGCAAAGAAACAGTGTTTACGTAACCATCCTTTACAATTCCGTGCAAACATCCGTACAAATCACCATGTCAAACGATAACAATGCATTAAAATCGCCAACCATCAATAGGTGAAATTCAAAGCGGGTAAATTATACTTTAAAAACAACAATTTTCAACGTTTTCTGTAGAGTGCGAACTGGTATTGGGTACTGAGTGTATTGCGGTGTTTTCCAAGTATTGGTATTGGGTATTGGTTTTTTATGCCCAATACCCAATACTAATTAATTAGGACCTATTAAAATCGCTGTTGAACTGAAAAAGTAACCTGAAAAAAATCGAAAAGATTGACTGATGATTACAGTAGGTATAGAAAGCCGTTTTCCCTTAATAAACTTAAGGTTAAGAATGTCTTATACTGTCCGCTTTTCTAGTACACCAGTAATTAGTGCAATTTCTCTGTTCTTATCTAAGATAAACGTTTGTGATTCAATTGAAATTTGTCATTTTAGTGATACAGAATGTATTAGTACTGTACCCAGGGGGTGCGGGTCTGGTACACCCCTTTCCGTTGGAGTAACAAGAAAAAATCCGCCGAAAATAAGAAACACTGTATTACAGTAGCTCATATGGACTAAAACTGTTAATTTTTCAAAATTATATCTCGCGCTAGTTGGACAATGGCTCAACCAAGCCTCTTCGAAATTTTAATCCCTGTGAAAGAAATCCTGTGTACACCACTGAAATGTACCTTTTCACTGAAATGCAATTTTTGGCTCAGCTATGGAAGTATTGGGTATTGGGGGTCCCAGGTATTGGTATTTTTTTACTTAGTGGGATTATAGTAGGTTATGGGTTACTAAACTACACAGATTGTCGATTGCACAGCAAAGAAGACACGCAATAGTAAGCAAGAAATGGTGTTTGATTTCCTAAAATTTAGCAAAAGTTCCGAAAAATTCCGAGACCTCTGAGTTCGGAATCGGAATCGGAACTGCCAGTTCCGATCGGAATCGGAATCGGAATTCCGGTCGTTCCCTAATTTGAGGTAGGGTGGGTTGAGTGGAAATGAGATTAAACTTAGGTTGCTTGGTTGGTATGATCCAGTTGTACTTTGTGAACTCACTTGGCACACATTTGCTGGGTACAAATTCCCACCATTTCATTTCCTTGCACCTGAAGGTCTGTGGAGATTCACTGCATTCTGTACCATCTTCTGATAGGATGGCAGGTGTAAGCTTGTTGTCCGCCAACTGACATACAACCTTTACTCCCTTTCCATCATCCTCTACGTTTCCATCTTGCACTTCAAGTTTACTACAGTCTGCAAAATATAAACATAAAGGCTATAAATTTTTACCTTTCACTGTGGCACCACTTTATATAACGATGATTTGGAGGGAAAGACGTTCAGGAACGTTTACAGAGACCTGTGGTGGTTCTACCGATTTGTTGGGGTGGTTGCGGCTATTTAGTGGGAGGGAGGAATACAGTTCTGCTTCAGGTGGGTGGAGGTTGTGTATCTATCCGGGGTTTCGCTCTGCTGTAACTCTTGTGTTCGTCAATCAATTTAGCTTAAAGTTTAGGACAAAATGTGCACATCCTCAGAATTTTATTCTCAAAATTTTAGGCAAGTCTGTTGCTTAAACCACTAGTTATGCACTTGCACATGTTCATTTTTACGGTGGACACATGGAAGTGCATAACTAATGGATGGAGTGACAGATTTGGCTAAGTTTTTCAGAGTAAAAAGGAACTCAGGACTTATGCATGTTGTGTTATAATTTCAGCTAAATTGATTGACGAACACAAAAGTTACCGCAAAATGGAACCAGCGACAGATAAGTTGTCCAACCTGTACTTTTAAAAAGTTGAACAGCACTGTAGAGTCCCAATTTTCAAGTCCCAACTCTTATTACAATGTACAGTAGTAAGAAAAAATTCTAGTCGGAAGTTTTTTCCAACATAAAGTAAGCAAATTTTGGGTTTTGACCTGTTCAAACTCAAATTTCTGAAACACCATGGGTTTACGTCTGGAATGATTTATACCAAAGTGTTGCAAATAGTAGCGCTACATTTTTAAAATATAACAGGGGCATGGGGTTCGAGCCGAGCTAGGGTTGGCCAAAGGGGGTAGAAAAATTTTTTTCTCCAAAATAATTTTTGGCCGAAGATTCTTAATCAAGTGTAAAAGTTGCCCAAAAGCCCCAATTTTTAAGTCATAACCCTTATTTAGTACGAAAGAAATTCGAGTTGGAAATTTTTGTCCCATATTTTCAGAAGGCCGAATTCATCGTAAGTGTTCGCTTTATTGGCGTCACAGACAGCATTAAGACAAGCAGAGTAGTAATCAGACGCCAGCTAGCATTTCGATTACAGGGGTACAGTTTGGGTTTAAATCCGCAGCAGCGTATTTTTCGCCTTTATACCTATGTATTTTGTGCTAACTGTTGTCATAATTTTGGATACATGATTCCTTCAAAAGATTCTTAAGGGGAAGCGGCGGCCTGCGGGTGGGTTTGAGCCTGAGGGGGCATCCCCATATGTGTAACAGGTCATCCACTGATGGGGGTTGGGGTGTCTGGCATCCAAATTCTAGGTATCAAAAACCTCTAAAAATCGCAATAAACGCAATTTTGGGCTAAAATCCCAAATTATCGCTAATTTGGTTCAAACAGAGCTAAAAGTCTGTCAGATTTTTTGAAAGGCATTTATAGGCTGGAGGCCTGCCCTTCCACTCGGCCATCTAGCGAAAATTTTGTTCCACATAGCGAAAATTTTGTTCATTTATTATAATTTTACAGTGATATTTTGCCTTTTTTGAAATCGGCTTATTCCGTCTATGGCCAATTCCTTGACACTCGAGCTCCCCTACAAACAAAGATGTTTTTAGCAATTTTTGTAACATAGAAATTACATAAATTGACTGTAAGTAAACTATTTTAGCTGAAACTAGCACTTTTAGCGATCTTAGAGTATAGTTGATAGTTTTAGTATATTGTATATTGCGCTTTTTACATACATGTAGCTGGGTTTTCGGCTGGGGGGGGAATTTTTCTGATCCAAAATAGGGTTTCAGGGCTATGCCCAAAGGGGGTTTCAGCGACCTTTTTTTGGTGTCCAAAAGTGGGTTTCAGTGAACTTTTTTTGGGCTCAAAACAGGGTTTTGAGGACTAAAAATCGGGTAAAAATCCTGTCTGAAGTGCAAAAATACCGTTAAAGACCATATTTTTGCTTTAAAACATGCAAAAAACCCTATTTTTTATTTAAAAAGTGCAAAAAAAGCTAATTTTGCTTTAAAACGTGCAAAAAAACCCATTTTATTCGACATAATACAGTTAAAATGCATTTCTGGAACCTTCTTTAGAGATTTTGAAACCCAAATTAGCGTTCCGGAACCGTCTTTTGGGCCTCCAGAAACCCTATTTAGGGTTTCAGTAACCCAAATTAGGGTTCCGGAACCCTATTTAGGGTTTCAGTAACCCAAATTAGGGTTCTGGAACCCTATTTAGGGTTTCAGAAACCCAAATTAGGGTTTCAGTAACCCAAATTGGGGTTCCGGAACCCTATTTAGAGCTTCTAAAACCCTAATTGGGGTTCCAAAACCCTGTTCAGCATCTCTAAAACCCTAATCAGGGCTTTTGGAACCCTGTTTGCAGGTTTAGAAACCCAAAATAGGGTTTCAAAAAAATCCCCCCCAGAATCCGGCTGGGGGGGAATTTTGTCCGAAAATCGGGCCTGGGGGGAAATACCCCCATTCCCCCCCAACTACATGTATGGCTTTTTAGTACTACTTACAGTAGTTCCCTCCAGCTACTCTTGTTCTTTCCGCCACCTCCTTCACTCTTCTCACTCCTATCTCTCTAGATTCTCATACTTCTTACCCTTGTCCCCCTTGTCCCTGCTGCCACTGGTCTCACTCCTGTCCTTGCTGCCACTCGTGTCTTTGCCGCCTTCGCTACAGTCACAATCAACATCTCCATTCAGAACCCAGTTTCCATCGCTTCCGCATTTGACTTGGTTAGGTGGTTTGCATTTTCTATCTTTGCATTTAACCTTTCCCCAGCTTCCTTCTACGTATCTCCGGGCTCTTCCACTCTTAATAGTGCAACCTTCAGTCCCTTCCAGCCAAAACTCTTGTCCGTTTGATTTGCGATCTTGTGTTTTTGGGCATGCTGAAAAGTACGTTCAAATCAAGTACAGTATGGCACAAAGATAAATTCTATATTACATACCTACGTATGCGTAATAAATCGGCAGAAAGAAACCATGCGTTAGGAATCGAAGTGTTACCATTTAGATTAGAACTAAATTTAGTTTAAAATGTTGTTTTCAATATTTTAGAGTCAAGGGATATTTGATGACGCGGACTTTGTCTGGATTCAAGTAGAGACAGTTTTCAGACAAAATGACCAGTTTATGTATTGCAAGCATGGTTTCAACCGCAAAAATTGTTTCTATGTATAATTATTAGTATTGATTTGATAAATTTTTGTGAATAAAAGTATGCATTTATATTTAGTTAAACGTTTTGTTTCCATGATAGGATGACTAGGATGGGACTGTCTGGACTCCTTGCATAGGTTATGAGGGATGCGTTGTAGCACTTGCAGTACTGTAGTATTTTGTGTAAACTTACTCGGGACACATTTGCTGGGTACAAATTCCCACCATTTCTTTTCCTTGCACCTGAAGGTCTGTGGAGATTCACTGCATTCTTCACCATCTTCCGATAGGATGGCAGGTGTAAGCTTGTTGTCTGTCAACTGACATACAACCTTTGCTTTTGTTCGGTCACCTTCTATGTTTCCATCTTCAACTTCCAGTTCAACACAGCCTGCAAACTACGAAGTAGTTTATTAGGTTTTCACACTATGGTTATAACCCAAAATTGGGTCTTGAGTCAGCTTTAGAACTGAAAAATGGGAATGCAAGCAATATGAATAGATCAGATATTGTTTTCGAAGCTAATTTCTGGTTGTACAAAGCCGGAATGCTAAAGAATAAACGAAGGGGCTGTGCAAAATTTACGTATGCATTGGAGGGGAGGGGATCATACATGGTCCGGGGGTATAACCATACATGTAACAGGTCATCCGCCGATGGGGGGAGGGGGGGTTGGGGGGTCTGGCGCCGGCCTGGGGGGGTCCCCAACCGGGGGGGTCTGGCCTAAGTCGGGTAGGGGGGCAGACCCCCCAGACCCCCCTGTTACATGTATGGGTATAACCTTCCCCCTCGCCGACCATACCCCCTTGACGGCCATACTCTCCGTGCCCCCCCTCCCGGAGGGAGAAAATTTTCGCTTATTTAAGGCAAAATAGGCGTTTTTGGACTTTTTTTCGCCCCCTCCCCCCCGAGGTCTCCAGACCCCCTCCGGGTTCTTCCGGCCCATGTATGGAGGGGATTCGCCGAATCATTACTACGTACTTACGGTGGGTCGAGAGGCTTACAGCTTTATGGTGTAGAATAGAAATCACAACTGGCCTTAGTTTTAGTTGAATGTACAGTATACGTATAGTCACAATTTGAAGTCATTGGCTTGCTTTTTCTCAATTTTGCTTAGACTGACGTTTAAATTAGAAAGCAACTACTATTTAATTATTCTGGTGCAAAATGGCACCAGTGACCATTTTCTATTACGTGTAACATCCTACCTAAAGTTTCAATTGATACGGCATTGCTTTTTAGGTTCAATTTTTGTATGACAATCCACCATAGTACTACTACAAGCAAAAGTTATGCGGCATTTGCAGTAAAATCCAACGTAAAAACACTATTTTTCATTTGTAACAGAAACCCACCCAATAATGGGTTCTGTTTAAGCTGAAGAGTACAGCATATACATAGTTTTCCTAAGTCTATGTACTAAGATTATGTTTCTATAAAACGTACCACCACTGTCACAGTCACAGTTAACAGGAGCTTGTGGCTTCCAGTTCCCATCACTATCGCAAACAGCCTCCTTGTCTTGCTGGCAGTTTTTATTTTTACACTCGATCTTTCCGCTGCTGCCTTCTACATATCTCAGTCGGGGGCCCAGTTTAAAGGTGCAGCCTGCTTTTCCGACAATCGAGTACTCGTTCGATTCGCCCTTGTTGAAATCTTGCTGTTTGGGACAAGCTGAATGTTTACATTTTCAACAAACATGCACACGCAAAGGGCACGTGTATACTACAGTTTGTAGGTATACCTGAACCTGAAACCAGGCTTTTTACCTGAAAATTATAAACCTGAACCTACTTGAAATTATAAGTACTTAACCTCACCTCACACCTACTGTATGCTTTTCAGATTTTTTCTCGTGATTTCTGTTTGTGAAAAAAGGAATGGGATGGAATTAAAAGTGATTCATATTTTCATACTCATGACAGAAACAACGAATAACGCATCAAACTGCTGTCCTAACAAGTCCTAAATACCCTACTTTTCGTCCAAATTTTCCAAAATAACGGCCAGGGGAGTCACCTCTAATAATAATCCTCCTTGCTTGGACATAGCATGACATAAAACTTCCACCTCCTGTCAATCAGTACTGTAGTTTGTTTTTAATGGCTATGTTTCCACATGGCCTATATGAACATATAAAATACTATGGTATATGTACAGTATATTAACTTAATTTCCAGATTAGAACCTACTGTACTTATTTGTAGCACTGGTATTCATTTAGATCATCAAAATTAGAGTAAAATCCATTATGGCGGCCTGTTTATGTGAAGCTCAATAAGAGCAATATGCTTTTTGATAGCCGATACTGTATTTTCGATCCCATTTAACGTGTACCTGAAGTTGAAGTTTCTGAGGTACCTGAACCTGGACATACCTGAAGTTTTGGGATACCCACCAACTGCAGTATATACTGTACATACTTGCAACACAAGCGACTGGTTCGAACTCCGACCACTTATCATTCTTGCACTGAAAGTCTGTGGGTGACTTGCTACATTTGTTTTTGCTCTTTGATACTATCCCTGATATAACGTTCCGTAGGTTGCATGTTACTTTAGAACCAGACAGATCTCCATTGGTGACAGATAGTTGGCTGCAGTCTATAACGTAACTAGGCTGTGATTTTAAGCCAATTTTTATGTATACCTCCAGAACCACCATCGCAGTCACAATCAGGAGCAGTTTCCACCTTCCAGTTTCCGTCACTTCCACAGACAGCATCGGCAGTTTGCTTGCAGTTCTTGTTTTTACATGTGGCCTGTCCAGCACTGTCTTGAACATATCGTTTCTCATTACTGACTATGATTGTGCAACCAGTCTTTCCAGTAACCCAGTACTCATCTTCATCACCCTGGTTGTATCCTTGCTCCTTAGGACAAGCTGAAATCCCCTGCATGCATTCTGATCTGTTAGTGACAAAATTTACAGGCAGTAAGAGCAGTTGACGTGAAATTTATTCAAAAGTCCTTACTTGGAACACAGGCAACCGGTTCAAACTCCCACCACTTCCCATTCTTGCCACATCTGAATTTCTCGGGTGGCTTTAAGCAGTCTTCTTTATCCTTTGACACAATTGCAGGCACGAAATTTGGCAGTGCGCATTTCACTTCAGGTTTGTCTTTGTCGCCACTCACCTGGCCGTTTGTGACAGACAGTTCGTTGCATGCTTGAAAGAGATCAATATAATACAGATTCTCGGTTAGATTGTGAGAAAAACGAGCAGACTTTGACATGGACATTCTCCCGGACAGGCTTTCTTCAGTGATGGGTCTCTGCACTTAGCAATGTCGAACACGCATTGATTACTGTATGTTTTGCCATCATCTCCACAGATTGGAGCATATATCTTTGGACAGGGTTTATCACATGGATCAGCTGAATTGGATGTTTACTAATGCGGTCACTGCATTGTTACATCAGTTACCTGCTGGGCAAGATCCAGTTGCGGCCCACCCTTTGTTCCTGCGACAAACAAGTTCATATGTGGAGGATTCAGAGTCACTGCATTGTACCCAGGCTTCTGTACCCGGAGGATAAAAACCATTTTTGTCAACTTTTTCCGAGTAGCCAGTGATTGTTTCTCCATCGGGAATTGAAGGCTTTTTGCATCCTATATTTTTATCTTTTCCTGTATCTAGCCAACTTTGCATACTCACCACCGCATGGCTGTGTATTGCATGGTTTGGCATCAATACCCAAACCTGGACATTGCAAGCCATTTCCAGAAGGTGCAGGATTGGTGCATGTTCGTGTTCTGCTCTGAGAACCTCCGCCACATGTCTGACTACAACTTCCATAGGGACTCCAAGCTGACCATCCACCGTTTACCGAACTATCTGTACTCGTTTTTTATCATTCAGCAAATCTTTTGCAACCTTGGTTACCAGTTGGACATTCGGTTTGTCCAGACCACTGACCATCAGCCTGACAAATCAAATCGAATGTGATTGGCGGGTCTTGGCATTTAACTTTTGCTCTGGTGCCTTGCCAGTACAGGTTGTTCACCAGTTTCTCAGAGTAACTAACGATTGTGC